>JBAMNC010000869.1:2437500-2715106 GCA_037902135.1 Cetoscarus ocellatus | reverse complement strand
TTGAGGAGGGTTTGAAAGCAACTTGCAGCGGGAGCAGTGAAGAGTAGGCAGGCTAGAGCAGCTTAAGTAATGCAGTCTGAGTGCATTTAGCTAATGGCAGCTAGGAGGCAATCAGCTGGCTGTCAGTAGTGGTGGACTAGCCTTGGATCAGCTGTTTAATAATGGAATGCTGGCATGTTTGCAATCGTGACTTTGTGTCCTACCAGATCTAACAATGTAGTTGTATTGACCTATGAGGAGACATTTAAAATAAAGTTAAACAGCCTGGTTATACTTCTACAGAACTCCAGAATGAAAACCCAGGAGTAAAAAATGGATTAATAATGTCAAATGCTCTGCTGCCCCTTTTGGTTACAATAGAGTTCTGCCAAAAGACTTCTCCAAGTCCTACCATGAAATCGTGTAGACTTGGTCAGAACATCACAATGAACATCGTCTTTTACGAAATTACTGCCCAAAACATTAAATAAAATTGAAAGCTGATCCTGACATAATAGTTCAATAACAGGCTAATGTTAACTCATGAGTGCTCATAATGCTATGATGAAAAATCTCTTATCTTTTACATTCCAAACAGCAAATTATTAATCCAAACAAATCCTAAATACTAAAAGCTGTTCATACCTTTATAGACCTACTGTTTATCCTGTTGGCAGTGCAACGTAAGGGATTCCTCACTATCACCAAACATCACTGAAGTGATGGTTAAACATTCAAATAGTGCTCCAATCACTTTCACTAGGGATGGGAATTGACAATCAATCCCTGTTAAGAATCCATAACAGCTGTCTCAAGGAATCAGTATCATCAGTCTTTTTGCTTATCCATTCCCTTATCAGTTTCTTCCTCTTTATTCTGTTCTTGTGATATCATGCTCTTACCAGAGGCAGTCAGCAGAAATGACAACAAAGAAGTCAAAAATCATGGCAGACAGGGGGCAGAGGTGGTCAATAAAGTAAAACATTCCATCAAATGCAGGGTTTTTATTGGCATTGGTATCAATAAAATCGTATCAATTTCCACCCCTGCTTGTCACAAGACTGAAAGCTGTCAATAGTGTCAGGTTGTGCTCTGCTGCATATCTTCACATTTTATAATGCTAGTTTGGTCATATCAGTATAAAAGCCACTTCTTGAAAAAGTAAAAAAAAAAAAAAAGAATACAATTGAGGCACGTGCACCAGATTTTATGGTAAATCCTTTCATTTTTTTCAAGTGATTAAGAAAATGTTTAACATTTCAATCATTTTATCATCTTAATCCTTTTCTCCTGTGGGGGGTTTAATTCCAGCAGAGCTTCTCATGGAGTAACTTCCCTTTCTGGCTACTTTTCCCTGATCTGTTTCCACCTCCAACCCAACCAACCACAGCAAGCCCCCCAACTACGCAGTCTACGCAGCCTACGCAGTCAGCCACAGACTTCCCACGAGGAGACAATGGGTGACTTCTGTTCTGAGAGTGATGATAGGATGATATGATGATATGAAACATATACAGTCTCTGTGATGGCAGTGCTGTTTGTATGTTGGATGTATTTCATCATGTTGAAGCCATGTTTGAACTCCATAACTCCATGAATGTCTTTTACAAAAATGTTTATTCTGTCTTTTGCTTTTTTCACATCTCAGTATTGATCATCAGCTTCTCTACTCAATTATGTATTTTTCTGTTGGCTGAGTGCTTTTGATTTGTATTGCATTTATAAAATATCATTTGGCAAATGTGTCGTTCAGCTTTTTTTATACCTACTTTAACACAAGGTAAAGAATGTATGGAATAAGGTGATATAGCTTTATTTAATGTGTAATTGTCATTTTCTGGAGGTAGACACACCTGCGATGGGATGCTGACATGTCAGGGTAATATCCACCCACACAACCCCAACCCCAGGATCAACACAGCTTAAGACAGGGATGAGAGTTGATCCCATAATACCTGACAGTTTGCTTCATCACTGAAGTCTGTCCCACTTTACCATGACTCAGCCCTTTGACTCATATCCCTATGCATAGCACTGCATGAAAACACCCTGCTGCATTTACAAATGCGCATTTTTTAAAACAATAAATAACATCCATATTCTCAGAGAACCATCACATATATATGTGCATAATTTTTAATGCAAATGTTAGCTCTAGCATGTTCAGTGTAGCTAAAAATTATTTACCTTACAGCCACTTGATTTAAAAGTGATTCTGCCCCTTGGTTCATACATTTTTATCTACTTGCAAAAATATATAAATAACAAGGCCAATGAAACAAGACTGATAAAACATTTCAGCAGAATGATGCACTGAGTGACGTTCTTTGTTACCTCTGCCAGGAAAGTTATGCTTTTGCCTGCTTTTGTTAGTACCAAGTAAGGTGAGCTGGCTGTGGAAATAAAAGTAAGATCAGGATTAACCATGGCATCTAATTATACTAAAACAAATTTAACTACTTTTTGAGTTTGATATGCCCTTTAGAAAGAACACCTCTATGAATGAATCAAAAAGCTTGCAGCGTAAGATTTCTCTCTCTTCCTTCCTTTTGTGGTGCCAGCAGCTCATGCTTAAATGTGTCATTGTGTCCCCCAAATAGATCTACCAGTGAGATGTCCTACCATTGCTTTTCTGTCACTTTAAGCCCATTGGAACATGACATTGTTAAAGGTATAAGAACACAGAAGGAAAGCAGAGTTGTTGCAACAAGGTGCAGAGCAGTACTGAAGTGACCAGTTACTGCAGAGCTGACCTGTAAACCAATCAGAGGGGCCAGCACTTGTGTGGGGAGGGGGATCTGAAAGGGGCAGGAGCTCTGAAAGAGCCTTTCTGACACATCACATTGCAGAACTATCAGGGACACCATGTCCATCAAAACTAGATGCTTTTTTTTTTAAACAAGAGTGATTATGAACACACTCCAACAGTAATTAAATATATATGAACTTCATATAAGGCTAAATATAACATCTTTAACAGTGAGCTAAATTTGCACAGCAAATAAAATATGATTTTAACTTCAAATTAATATTTTTTGTTCAAGGTAACAAGTTTACACATTTGCAAAAATACAGTAAATAACAAAAAATGAGATTTGAGCAGGATGAGATGACACCACTAAGCATTTCCATATAAATGTTTTCATGATTGTATCTGTAGATTTATTTATTTATTTTTTTTTGCATTTTTTGCTAGTATGTATTCTAGTGGTGAAAGTTAAGTTTCAACCATTTGACACAATCAGCCTTAGGTCTACAGCCATGCACACTTAAACATGTTCCATTTTAAGCAGCACACAGCAAATCTTTACATTTTTTTTTAACCTTTAATGAACCAAAGACAGTTAAACATGCTTTTGTTTTTTCACTCCTCAATTTAAATCCTCAACAGCCTTTTCACCTGCCTTGTCAGATATCTACAGATCACCTTCAGACAGTGTACAACTCACACTAAGTACAGGACAAGCTGACAAGTACATTTTGATACTCAGGAAGAAGTCTTTTGGTTGTTTCTCATTGCTGACTAACAACTAAAAGGGCATTTCCTTTTTGGAGCGGTCTGCTCAAGGAGATCTGGTCTGATGAATCAAAAATCTCTTCTAAATCTATTCTAAAGATATATTTTCATCGGACTGATTATTACTGAATTGGATTTTTGATTGAATTTACTCTTATGAATTCCTTTAAGTAAGTGTCTGTTTTAATATTATTTAGCTTCATTTTTAGCAGCATCATAGCTTTTAATGACAATAAATATGCATCTGCCTGTGCTGTCTGGGTATGTTTGTTTTAGATTCATGTCAGAAACATCCAGCTGTTTAAATATTAATTGTAGCTCTTGGATGACTTTATGATTTTTGACTGACAGCTGAAAAAAACGCTTATTTTACTTCTTAAAGTGTTGATTTCTCTCTTCACTTATCTTGTCATCAGGACTGAGTTAAGCTAAGAGCACTACCTAAACATTTTAAAATACCACCAGGTTTACCCAATATTCAGTGTCTGGGCTCCAGTTTTATGTGTGGTAGGGTGCAAATAGACTGATTTGGGCTGAAAACTGAAATATTGTTTCACACATTATTTAACAAAAATAAGCGGCCACCATCTGCCGTCCTAAATAAAATCAAACAAACATGGACAACTTCATCCACAGCTTCATACAGTCGTTACATAGATTTATTGAATTGCTTTTTAATGCATATTTGTCCTGGGGTTTTGTGATTTAGGAATTTTTAACATCATTTTTCTGATTTTGTTTGTATGTTTGTTTAAAGGGTACTCATTAGGAATGAAATGCAACAAAATCAAAACCACCTTGTCTTTTTATTTGTTGGTTGTCCTGAAAGTACAATTCTGTCAGGACTTGTAACAAACGTAAACTGAGGGACCCAAATGCAGATAATCAAAAGGTTTTATTTCAAACTAAAAATAATTTAATTAATTAATTAATTAATAACATGAAACAAAATCTGTGACAAAGCATCAAATCAAACCTGGCTAACAAAGAGAAAAACACTAAGAGCTAAATGCAAAATACAAATCAAAGTAACTGAAAAGTTCAACAAAAACAGACCAACAAACTACAAAACCTGGGAGAACGCTAGAGACAAAACAAAATCTGTAACCAAGTATCAAACCTGGCAAACAAAGAAAGAAAACACTCAGGGGAAAACTCAAAAAGTACAAATCAAAGTCACTGAAAAGTTCAGCAAAAACCAAATAAACTAAAACCGCTAGGGAACACAAGTGACACTGGAGACTTAAGCAGAGGCTGTGACATGAAGATAAATGAACCCACAAAGACTAAATACACTGTGGAGTAATCAGGGACAGGTGAGACAATCACACAGGTGGAGGGAAACATAATCAGAAGCACACAGAAGGGAGGGCAGGAAACACCACATGGAACAGAGGGATTTCAAAATAAAACATTAAACACAAGAGACAAAGAGAAACAAGAGCTCTAAACAAGGAACACAAGGAAAAAGCATACGAAATAAAACAGAACTAGCAGTATCATGACAAATTCTGTCGATGTGTTTACTAAAAATGGTTTTCCAAAGTGTTTCTGAGTCCACGTGGTAATATGCTTTACAGAATGATGACAGTTTTTAATGCAGTGCATCCTGAGGGATTAAAGAGCTATGTGCTCACAAATTTTTTACAGAGTGATAAACGTCACCCCACCCGTATCCCCCATAACCAAGCCTTTCGGGGATTCCCCTTTTATACTCAGTTATGACACTAACCTGTTTCAATTCACCGTTCACCTAGGGTTGTTCCACACTGGTGTTTTTTAATCACTCCTCATTTTTCCAAGGCTTTTGTAGCCTCTGTCCCAGTTTCCTTTGGAACATGTTGCAGGAATGAAATTCAAAATTAGTCAATGCTCACCACAGGTCATGTTGCTGGCATGTATCTAACGTCAGAACAGAATCTGATGTCTTTGCTAGACACTTTTTGGCCTGACAAGAGTTCAGTATTACCCCTCTGTGATGTTACGCCTCCACTGTGAATTTCCTGGAAGCAGAATGAGGGAACACGATGACTCCCTCTTTGTTCCTTTTACAGAGGTAGTAACAGAGAGGGAGGCACGAGCCATGTTGCACGCATTCGAGCCGTATTGCAGCATAAATTGACACGTTTATTGTGGCCTTGGGGAATTTATGTGAAAGTCTTTCAATGTAAAAATGGCTGAACCTTGTTGCTTAATTTTTGCTTAAAGGCACTGTGATTTGGACTTAAAACTGGACACATACTTAGACCCATATTCCACTGTTTGAAGGTCTATTTGGACGCTGATGCTCTGATGCCACACCCGTCTCACCACAGGTGCCAGCCAGAGTCCTTACAGTGTCAACTGCTAAAAGAAAAAATCACAAAAGTGTGACTGTTGAACATTTGAGTTAAATTTAACATATCAATGAATTAATAAAGATGCATGTAAGTAGAATGGTCTCATATTATTTATTATTCATTAATAGTAATTATTGTGAAGAAGAATCATTAAAAGTAAATGGTAGACATAGTGCAGCCTTCTAAAGGTGAACTATATTTCATGAAGACGCCTTGGTTTTGTTTTATTTTAGCATGTGTTTTCCCCTTTTTAATTCAGTCATTTCTCCTGTATTATGTGTCTAGTTTACTCTAGTGAGTTTCTTGTGTTTATCACTTTAAACAATATTTCTGTATTATGCTTTCTAGTTTAGTCCTCGATGGTTGTTGTTTTATTCAGTAGCTTTGTCCCCTGTGTATCATTTCTTGTTTCACTTCCTGTCTTGTCTGCCCTGATTAGTTCACCTGTGTAATTAGTCTCACCTGTGTCTCATTATTTCCTGAGTGTTTCCTCCTGTCTTTGTTCTGTTCATACATCTACATGTCACATCCCTATTGTTAGTTCCTTGTGCTCCGAGTGATTTTATACATAAATTATATCACTCAAACATTAAATCAAACAAGCAGCCCTCCATAATATTCCTCATCTTTTGGGTCACTATCAGACACTAAAAAGTTGTTGACCTCTGATTAAAATGCTTTATAACACTTATTCTCCAGTGTTAGATGTTGTTTTGGATTTCTTTAGTCTACACAGGTTTACATTTGCACAACACCACACATACAATATATCTTAAGGCCCAGAGGCCTGGATGAACCTGTGACAATGTGTTTGAGCTTTAACAGTTTCCCCTCTTTGGATCCAACTGATGATGTGCAAGTATTCACAGGTGTGGATTGAAGCTGAAGGCAAAATGAAAAAAGAGTCTTTTAGCTGTCATTCAAAGATCTAAACTCATCCAAGAAACACTGCAAATATTGCTGGAGGATTCGTTGGTGTGTTTTGGAAAGATCAGAATTGTCTTAAATATTATGCCTTGAAATGGGAGTATGAATTGGGCTTTAGAAATGTCTGAAATCCCCCTTGAGCTTTATGTAATTCTCAAAGCCATTCCTCAAATATTTTGTATCATTTTGTTTGAAGATCTTCGGAGTAAGTTTAGGGTACTGTTAAGTCTCAGGTTAGCACTTGGTTGCAGGTATTATACTATATTTGTTACTGTTTTTGTTAATTAATACCTGGTCCTACTTTACGTATCAGCTATGTTTGTCTTTATGGGTGTCCATTTTCAAAAATGACATTTTATGAGATGTCACAGTTGCTTGAACCTTCTTTTTAGTTGATTTTTTGAATGAATGAGTCAAATTGTGTTTCTATGAGAAACAGAACAGGAGTACAAGATCATACATGACTACAGTACTGAGTCCTCCTTAAAATCTGCTTCATTTTGAGTAAATAATGACCCTGGCTGGGAGGTGACTGGATCTTACTCAAGCTGAGAAGGAGAAAGGCGGGGTTTACCCTGAAAAATCTGCTGATTTATCAAAGAGCTGACACATACAGACAAAAACATCATTCACATACCATACACACTGAAGGCAATTCAGACTCAGCCTTTAACCGAACTTTCATGTCTGTGGACTGTAAGAAGAGCTGGAGCACCGTATAGAAAAACCTTCTGTGGCACAGAGAGAACATACAGTGGTTTTAACCCTCTCAGAGAACAGCATCATGTTAACCACTGCACTGGGCTGCTTTCACATATATATTTTTTGCTTATAGTTTCACTGCAGATGAAGCATTTTTGACCATAATTACAACGGTGAGACACTGACACATCAGCCGCACCCAGAAACACCCTGAGTAACAGGAAAACCTAAAGTAAGTCCTTGCTTCTTGTAGGCAGGTTTATTCATTTCTGTAGACATTACACCATTGTAATTGAAGGAAAACACACAGTTTGAGCTATTACATCTCATTACTTCATTCATGCCAGAAAATTAGACTGAATTTGTCTGATTTTTCCTGACATACATGTCTGTCACATCTGTCCTGTCATTGGTTGTTTGGCTCTGTGAGCTGTGGATAAGTCGATGCACCCTCTCACAGCATGTCACTGAATTTTCTCTAAGTGCTCACGGTGGACGTTTCTTTCCACTCATTGATCTTCTGGGATTCAATTCCAAACCACATTGACTTTCCAGCTGGTTTGGTTTTTGGAAATGCTCATCATAATCCTGCTATCATGTTTGACCAGAATGGGATCAGCAGTACCAGTAAGTTATTCATTTATTGACCATACTTGAACAACATTTCAGGTGTTATACTGAGTTTATTTCTTTCCTTGCTCAAATAATGTGAAGACTGCACTGATAGAAATTGGTTCCATACACTTGCAGGTCCTTCCTAGTGACCCTAATCCCCAAATTTCACATGGAGGGACCCCTCAGTCTCTAACCGTTGAACCTGCTGGTGTCACAAACCTTCAGCTGGAGGCTTTAACGCCCTCTCCTCAGCTGGAGCAACCACAGCCTGGGGTCCCCTTTCAGCCAGGTGCTCAGGCCCAGGCCAAGACCCAGGTTCAGGCTCAGGCTCACGGTGGGCCCCAGTTTCTGCCTCCAACACCATTCTTCACGTGGTATCCACTGGGAGGCAGTCCAATGTTTTTCCCTCTGCAGTCTGGTGTCCAAGGATCTGCTGTTAACCAGCTGCCAGTCCCACAGCAGCCCCTGGTATGGCACAGAGAGACAAATTTAGAAAATACAGCTATTTTTTGTTATTTTTACTTTAATTCACATTATTCAGTACTATAATTCCCCAAAGTACCAATAAGATTATTATGTAACATGTCAAATGAAGTGTCTACAAAGGAGAATCAAGACTTACTGTTTTCAAACCTTTATTTATTCTCGAAAAGACATTGAGGTTTCCCTCATTTTCAATGTCATTGAGATCACAGACATTATTTGAACAATAAACAAGCAAAAACAATCAATCAATCGCAACAGCAAAGAAATCAATTAAAACAGTTACAAACAGAGGTACAGTGGTCAGTAATCAAGGTCTTGTAAGGGAGGGAAAGGCTGTTAACTTTAGAGTTTGTTGGAGGAAATTCCATGAGTGAGGGGCATCAAAGGAAAATGCCAATTTACCAAGTTCAGTGTAGACTCGAGGAACTTTTAGAGTGAGTGAACTGGAGGAATGACTCATGTAGGAGCAATCATAAAACTTCAACAAGCTTGTGAAGTAGGGTGGTAGTCTGTTAGTAAGGGCTTTGAAAATATACAAAAACCAGTCTTTGTGCCTTCTCTGCTCAAGTGACAGCCAACTAACCTTCTCATAGACAATGCAATGATGAGTGTTGTACCTGTCACCAGTTATGAATTGGAGAGCAGAGAGGTATACCGAGTCCAGGGGCTTGAGAGTTGAAATTGCTACATGTCTATAAATTATATCGCCATAATCCAAGACAGATAAGAACATGGCTTCCACAATTCTTTTACGGCATGAGATTGGAAAACAAGATTTATTTCTATAAAGGAAACCAACTTTCTGTCGCAACTGGGTGACAAGAGTGTTAATATGATGTTTAAATGTAAATTCCTCATCAAGCCATATCCCAAGGTATTTAAACTCAGTGACTCTCTCAATCCTTATTCCATTTGAAGTTGATATTTCCATGTTTTCAGATTTAATATTCCTAGCCTTGAAGTACAGCATGATTTTTGTTTTGCTTTCATTAAGTACAAGTTTAAGGTTAATAACAGACTCTTGTTGGGTGTTAAAAGCAAGTTGCAGGTTGTAAATGGCAGATTGTGCAGTATCTGCGACACAATAAACAATAGCATCATCTGCGTAAAGATGTGTATGACAGTTTTGCAGAGTAGAGACAATGTCATTGATGTATACAGTGAAAAGCACAGGGCCCAGAACTGAACCCTGTGGCACACCTCTATCAATCAATAAAAAAATCTGATTTGTCCTGACCTACTTTAACACATTGAGATCTCTCAAACAAATAATCCTGAAACCCTGCACTTGAACCTTCATCCAAACTGATACCTGATAGCTTTTTTAACAATAGGAAGTGATCAACTTTGTCAAAAGCTTTCGAAAGATCTCTAAAAAGAGCAGCACAGTGTTGCCTCTTGTCTAATGCGGATATTATGTCATTTGTAACTAATGTAATGGCTGAAACTGTGCTGTGATTCTGTCTGAAGCCAGACTGATGTGGGTTGTGGGTTGTTGGGTACTGTTCAGTAATTCCCAAGTTTAAATGGCAGTGGCGATATAAAGTCACATGGTGTAGGACATTGTGGCATTGCAATATAAAATTTAAAGATAAAGGTCATAGTGTGATGTATGTTACAGTCTATTACAAACATTTAATAATGTCAAGGTACAGTATGTGCAGTATGGTATGAAATGAAAATGCATATATGGGCGATGAACTTTGTAGAATATCATATGGAAACAGTAGTAACGCTGACATTGACAACAGCAATACAGAGCAGAACAGCACCCTGAGTTTGACAGGCACTGTGGGCTTAGAAAGTCAGACTGCAACTAAAATACAATGACAGTAAAGTGATTCTGATTCTGATTTTTAATATTCTTTGTTTTCTCTCTTAGATTTTCTCTCCGTTCAGTTATTTTCCTCTCTTCACACCTTCATATATGAATCCACTGGTAAGCCAACATGAAAAAGCTCACTGTTTATGTTACCTTTTCCAACACCAGCCTTTCTTTGCACAGCAGACATCTTGTAATGCATTTCATACAAAATTTTTTCTAGCTACATGTTACTTGAAAGATTTGACCTGGGGGTCTTTCTACACATTTTTCTGCCTGATAAGCTGTCATCGCACGCAGTACAAGATAATTGCAACTGCCATAATTCACTGTGTTGTGGCAATTAAGAAATCTGTACTTTACCACAAACATTTGCTTGATTTATGACTCAGATATAGAGACACAGATCTGGGTCTCAACATGCCATTCTGCCACAAGGCATACTGTCAATGTTATACTATTTGTTTTATATTTCACTGTCTCATGTTCACAGCAGGAGAGGAGGGGGGCAGAATGGCAGTTTATTTAGTTCAAACTTCCTCAACCAAAATAGAAATAAATGACAACCAATAGTGAACACATTACACATAGTAGTGGCTCTTAGATCTGATTGTCTGAGTAAGAGCCAGTTAAATCAGACAGCTAGAGGGGCCAAGAGCTTCATGTATTGTGGGGAAACCCAAGTGTAAACATGTTAAAAACACCAACACCAAGGTGGTTTTCTGCTGCGCTGGACACAGTCACAATACTTTATCTTTGAGGTTTGCAGGCTTCTTTTTTGGTGCTATTTCTGCACACTGCAAAGCTTATGGAGCAAAGTGGTAAAAAAAACAAATAAGCCTGCTAACAGAAACATAAAGTATTGTAAATGTGTCCACTACAGTGTACAGTATTGTTAGTTTGTTTTTAACTTAAATTCACTCACTTACTCTGAGCTCTTTGCCCCTACAACAGCAGTGTAGTCATGCTTTTGTGCAGGACTCCATCAGTGAGATTAATATATTTACTATTGATTTGCCCTGGGCAACCCCACTTCAAAAATACAGAACAATGCCTTTAATGGTTTGGCAGAGCCTGACCTTAAGGTGAATTGAAACATGTTAAAGTTCAAATGAGCAATGTACAGTAAACCAACCAACCACTCCTGCATGCATCCAAAACAAGGCACAAAAATGGGCAAAAAGTGCCTTTGTTGCAGTTGCTTCAATCTTGAGGAACAGTTTATCACCGAGAATAAGATGTTCCCTTGGCCTGAATGTTTTAGCTTCTTGAACACACATCTCCCCTCTTTGGACTTTATCACTGGATGAATATTTAATTACAACAGATGTTACTATTACTTTTACATTTACTCTATGGATCCTATTCTTAAAGACATTACTTTTTTATAATTTTACGGTGTATAATGCGTTCTTGTTCAATATTTTACCTTTTTCCCTGTGAAGCAGAGGTCCCCAAACACCGAGCTGTAGAACAACATAGAGGAATATCTTTATTGCTTTTTGAGTAACAGAGATTGGGAGGTGTTTTAATTTGAACAGATGACCAGATCCTTGGATATAACACTGTGTAGTCTAAATGTGCAGACATTACACACAGTTTTGGTTAAATCTTGTGTTCATGCACTCTTACACCTGTGCTCCGGACCTAGTTGTGTATATTATCAGACACGGAGTCAACTGGTGACCTTTGGCCTACTGCTTTCCTAATTTCATAAATTAGTGGCTGATGAAAACAGAGCGAGTTATTAGGAATGTCTCTTTTTTCTGGTTTTGAAACAAGCCCATAGATCTCTCTTAATTGATTTATGGTGAGTTACATTATGCAAAAATTTTGAGTTTGTTTGCCCCCCCAACAATTTTTTATTACATAAAAGTGGGCTGTGGTACAAAATAGTTGGGGAACCCTGCTGTTTAAAATCCATCCATCAATTATCTATATCACTCATCCCTTTCGGGGTCAGGGGGACCTGAAGCCTATCCCGGCTGACTTTGGGCAAGAGGCAGCGCATACCCTGAACCACTCACCAGCCGAATGCAGGGCCAAATAGAGAGACTGACAACCATTCACGCTCAAACTCATACCTAAGGGCAATCTGGAGTCACCAGTTAACCTAAGGTGCATGTTTTTGGTATGTGGGAGGAAGCCACAGTGTCTGGAGAGAACCCACACATGCACAGGGAGAATATGCAAACTCTTCAGTCAAACAGAAAGGCACCGACCAAAATGTGGTTTAAACTTGTGGCCTCCTTACTGTGAGGCACACGCACCATCTGCTGTGCCACCATGCTTCCCCTAGTTGTTTAAAATGTTCCACATAAATAAAGCTGACTAAATTTAGTGCATAAATTTAAACAAAATTAAGATGCATGCCTTGTATTTCTCTTTCAACCAGTTTTCCTCACATGGACTCCAGATGAGTCCACAAACTTTAACAAATCAACCTCAAAACAGTGTGGTGTTACCTGCTGAAACTCCTTCTGTAAATGCACCTCAGCAAGTACAGCAACAGCAACAACAGCAGCAACAGCAACAACAACTACTACAACAACAGCAACAACAGCAACCACAACAACAGCAGCAACAGCTACCACAACAACAGCAAAAACAACTACCGCAACAACTACCACAACAACAGCAACAATCACAGCAGCAACAAAAGCAGCAACAACAACAGGTGTGTCACTTGTGATAAATTTGAATCTTATGGCAGAAAACCTTTAAATGGAAAGTTGTTTATTTGTTCTAAGATGGTCAACTTTTTTCTCCACAGACTCCCCAACTTGTTTACATGCTCCAGCAAACCATGGTAAAAACAAAATAAACTTTGACCTTAGTGTCCTTCTACTGAATATTTTATTTGACATTTGTTGTTTATTCTTCTCCAGAACGTTCCTGTTGGCAGTCTTAGCTCGGAGGAACTTGCGGTAACGCAGCCAAAACTTTAATCAGCTTGTTCAAACAATCTCAACGAACTCAGTGATCCATCTTATGATCCAAACGTCTCCTCCCTCGCCTCTTACAGTATCCTTTCTTTCTTCTCTGTTTCAGATGGCAGCCAGCACAGGCCAGCTGGGCGTGTACCTAACCTCTGTGCTCACAAACCCATCTGTAGGAGCTTTTCAGCCGTTGAACCAAGCCGCTGGGCTGAAACACACAGAATGGCAGAAAAGCATAGTGCCAACTGTTGCGACCTTGTCAGCCCGAGCCTCTGTGACACAGGGCCTGCAGGAGAACACAAACGCTCTCCCTGTGGGTTTGGAGGGAGCAACACAGAAGGCAGCCACGGTCCGAACACCTGTTCAAGCTGAACTCAAACCGACACAGGGAAATCTTGTCTGATAGAGCAGCTAGAAGCACAGATTACTCATAGCATTGTGATAATTACACATCACAAAAACATAAAAAAACCCACCCACCCGAATGCTACCTGGAGTCAGAGTAGGTTAGCATTAGCATTTCCCAGAGCAGACAATACATTTTGTTTAATGTTTTGCTAATTTTCAATTAAGAAAAGGGTTAAAAAAATAGATTTTGCACTTTTTTTTTTTTTTTTTTTCCATTTTTTACAATCTTGCTTTTTTCTTGCATTTTAGCTCATAAATTCACACACTGCATCCTGCCAGTCATGACAACAAGCTGCAACACACTAACATTATTGTTTAACAAACATGGAGCTACATTAACAGTCATTTGATGTCCTTTCAGTGCCTGAACAATAAACTTCCATTGACCCTCAACTCTATTTTTGTGTATGTTTTTCAGTTCTGATCTGAGTTAAATATCTGCTTCTGTGGCATCTCAAGGCTTCATTATGTTTAACAGATAGTTGCTAACTTTGTCTTGGTGGTGTTTTGGTCCACAGCAGGTTTTTAAAGGCTGGAAGCAGCAGCCCTCTGCTTCCTAAAACAGGGCTGACAACATAGTGAGTCTGCAACAAAACAGTAATCAAATGTCATGAGATGTAAAGCCAAAATAGATAAGCCAACAATGAATAAGCTAACAAAAGAGCTGAGAGAAACTGGAAGGAGTTTAACATCAGTGAGTCTGTCACTAACCACCAATAATTTTAGACACTTTTGTGCAGAGGCACCTTGAATTATCGCTCAGTACCCCTGAAACTTTGGAAATCAGATCCAATATCCTATTAGATTTTTAAATCTTGACAGAAACCTTGACCTTTTATATGTAAAGATGCATTCACACAGCAATATATATTTGCTGACATTGACCAATTTTAAGTAATCATAAAAATTTCAGTGAAAATATGTTAATGAGGTCAATTTTGCTGTGTTCAATGCAGGTCAATGTATTTGAATCAGAGAGAAACACTATGTTGGTGGAGTATGATGTTTCCCAACAGCTCCCTGAATAATTGGAGACTGATTTTAAAAGTTCTTAAAAGTAAACTTTAATGCATGGGTAGTGCTCTCAACATAGAGGAATTTTAGCTTAACTTAGGACTGCCGAATGTTGTACAATTTTGTTCTAATGCCACTCAATGGACGTCTTATAAAACAAAAATATGCCATTATAGGATGTGCAGCTTTAACTGGTCTCGGTTTTGTGATTCCATACCTGGATGACAAAGAAGTCTATCCCCCATAAATTTCTTCAAAATACCCAACAAACATAAGCGTTGCCCATCTGACATTAACTTAGTTCTACTAGACTGACTCTGCTCAACATGGCTCAACATTTCCCGATATGTGGTCAAAAGTTGTCCAACACTTCAGTGTGTGAATGCAGCTTACAAGCACTGCATTCAAAACTTTGTCAATATAGTAGTATGGCAATGTCAGATTTTATATATGGCTCAACGGCTTATCATTCTGACTGGCTTAAAAAATAATAAAGAAGTTATAATGAGAAAGATCAACGCCTGTTGAATCTGAGAAAATATTCTCAAACTCAAAAGGTCTGGTCCAAAAGTCGTCCATGGGAAGACAGGCAAGCCTCCTATTCTTGAGATCTTCTGTGTGGGAGACACGCGGGATAGGCAACATGCACAAAGAAATGAAAACAGACACACACCACAACGGCCCTAAGACTGTTGGGAGTCGCACCATGTGCATCATTTTAAATCCATCAAAACATCACCCAGAAAACATCAACACAGAGTAAAGGAGTCATATCCTACCACTGATTGAAGCTAAAGACTAGAAAATAGTTCCCTCGACACCTCAGCTATTGTTGTTTACAAAGTAAAAAGCAGAAGCCCTTCTTGATTTGGATGAGTCAGTGAGGGAGGTGTGACGGTGACGAGCACAGCATGCTGTCAGAAGTTGAACTACTTTTAACTGAAAACACTGGGAGTATGGCAAGAAAAAAAAGTTGATGCTGCAAAGGCACTGGGGCTAAGCATGCTGGGCAATGTTGGTTTTAAATTGAATACAAGCTCTGCCGGTGCAAAAAAAACTGCATGTGACATAGGCCCTAACTCTTGCCAAATTTCAGCTTAAAAATTGTGAAAGTTATGTTCCCAGAGTTCATTATTATGGACAAAACAAGTAACTTTATTGAATTTTCATTTGCCAGTGACCTTCTTACCAGCCATTATTCAAGAATGCAATGAAAAAATGCAAAGGCTTTTGATAGAGGGAACCATTACCGTGCTAACTTACGGTTTGGCCTAAAAAACTTGGCATCCCTGAACCACTCTGTTGATGGTTTCATTACACAGGATGACAATTTAATCCCCCCTGAGAGTCCCAGAAAACTTCATCCTACATTTTGATAAAAACTTACAATAAGTCTGCTGTGTTCAAGTGGCCTTGAATGGATCCATATGTCATATCTGTATGTCTCAGACATTAATGTTTTTGTGGGGGCTGGTGCATGGAAGTCACGTTTTTTTCTGTGGTTTTTCGGATCACAGGAGACAGCCAAGAGCATAAATGTAGAGAAAACTGGTTATTTTAGGAGGTGGGTCTGTGTTTGCTATCCAGCCAGGGAGATGTGGGCAGACAAGTTCCCATGAAGTATTTGTGTGCTACATATGGTCTTTTAGCTACCTTTTATTTAGTTTCAGCATCCCAGCCAAACTTAAAGCACTAATGTGAAATTATCCTGAGACAAATATTATGTTTGAGTAAGTTGCAAGCCAAGTACTGATTTAGCCTGGGGCAAGAGGCTAAATCAGACAGCATAAATATTTGAAGCACCCACCCTGGTATCATTCATAGGTTTTTGAATTGGTGTTTTGAAGCTGTAATATATCAATCACAGAGCATTTTTTGGAGCCAGAAGTAAACATATATGTTGGAGAGAGGTGTTGACAGACACTGGGTCTGAGTCTATACCCTATCCATACAGTAAAGAAGCGTGCTTTAAAGTTGTTTTTCATGCGGCCCTGTTTTGTTTGCGCAGACGCCCAATGCTGAACAGACAAAAATAAAAATAAAAAAACACATCAGGAAATGGCAGAAAATTAACTTGCTGTTTAAACACATTTTTGGGTTAAAGTAGGTGAGGAACTTGCAAACAAATTGAGTTCTTTTTAAAGAATTTGTACTGTTGTCTTGTCTGTTTTGCAGTAAAAGCAAATTATCATCCAGTCTTAACAAGCTCACATGATGAAATAATGCACTAAAACCACATTAAGATGTTAAACACTGCCACCCCGTGAGCATTTTAACCTCTTAGCTTAAATATGTTAGAAATGAATATAACTAGTCATTTCCAACATTGTTGAGCAAGTGATTGTTTAAAATGAAAACTGCTTTTTCTTGCAATGTTAAGAAAACCTTTAAAAATATTCCTGGATTCATATTCAGATCACCACCATATTTAAATCACTTCTTCCTTGTGCTATGACCAACATTCCCTGAAAACTTCATCAAATTCCACCTCTAAATTATTGAGTTATTTTGTTCACAATCTAACATACACACTAACAAAAACACAAAAACCTAACCTCCTTGGCAAAGGTAATAACACTAGAAAGACTTTTATAGATCTTTAAGAAGAAGCATTTATACACCCCACAATTGGGTAGAAATATATGTAAGACATTGCAGTACATGGCAAATAGCTTGGGTTTAAGATTAGATGAGGTGTGACTTGCCAGTACAGCTGCATTGACCTTTAAGTGTGTGCAACCAGTGCTTGCTAATAACTCTTAACAACTGTAATTCAAAGTGTGTATGTATATCCAACTTCCCTCTCAGTAAGGCCTTTTTCTTGGCTGACATTAGCTGGAGGCAAAACATTGCTGTCCTAAAGGCTATGAATTGTCATCACAGGCTGACAAGCAGCATGGCAGTCTAACCATTTTTATATAATACATCAAGGTAGATTATCAAAAAATTAAACTCCATATCATCAGTCGAAATAATCTTGTTTACTGAGTCACAAATAAAAATGTGAGCAAGAAGGATTATCTTTATAGTCATCCAGCCTTGCTTGAAGTCATGGGAAAAGCCAAAGTTAATTTATCAGGAGCCACATAAGGAAAATACAGAAGTTTCTCCAAAACTGTGATCTTAAAAGAGGTATTTCATTATTTTTGAAGTTGGGTTGTATCAGGTACAACAGTCATTGAAGTGACAGAAAGAGCTCCTGTCAGTGCTGTACTTTAAAGAATGAGCTGAGACCAATAAGGTACACAGCTGTTGACAGGTACAATTGTTTTTTTTTTCATAACTGTGTGAATTTTATCTAAAAATGAGCCACAGAACTATTTTGTGACAAAATAAATGAGGAAATCTATACAAGAGTGCTGCTAGCCTTTTATCATGTAACCAGTTCGCATCCATTCATTTAACTTCATGACACATAGCACACAGGGATATGTAAAACTGGGTTGCTGGATGGACATGAATAAAGCACAGGTTGTCACTGAAGGTTTACTGGTGATGCTTAGTAAGATTGCATATTATTAAGTGCATTCAGTTTTGTATTTTAAGTCCAAAAAGGATGCTCAATGCTAATAATATGCCAGTCTTCTCCTGTTCGACAGTGTTGACCTTTATGTTTAATTAGCTCTAAAAATTCAGGAGAGGAAGTAGGGAGAAATGCAGAAAATCCTGTGTTGTACTCCACAACTGATAAGAACAAGCCAATAACAACTTGTCAACCAGCACTGGCTAAAATGCCTGAAGGCTTGTTGAAAAAAATGTCTAAAATTATATTTGTACCAAGCTGTAAACAGGTTAAAACCAGCTGAAGAAGTGGACATTATTGTGAGACAAAGTAGATCTGCTTCACTTTTAGAGGCAGCATACAGTCACCTCGTCTTTTGTGTGTTTGTGTTGCCTTCATGCTTCAGCTCTCAACATTTCAGTATTTGCCAAAACCCATGCTTACTTTCCTCTGGTGTATAAGAATAACAGTTTATGTCATGAAAGAGCCTAGTGCTGTAATGTTTTTATTTTCTGCCCAGTGACAGAGTAATGTGAGAGCTTGTCTTATCATCGTGCTGAGCTACCTTCTCCTCACCATTAATGGATTTTGACCAAAGAGCAGTACTTAAGTTGTCCCCGCAGGCTCACTTTTGCCAGACTGTTTGAATCCTGTACTCACAGCCTTTCACAAAATTACTCTTCCAATGCCTGTGTTCAGAAAAAGGTGAATGAGTTTGTTTACAGCTGTGCAACATAATGGGAGCACAGTGTCAAATATAACACAGTCAATTCAGCAAAACATGTTTGTAAAAGGTCTGTAAAGGGATTAGATATTTAAGAGTGCAGACACAGATACAGATAAACCATATTAAATTATGACTATTTTGATCATTAAAGGCTTCAATATTTTTGTCTTATATAGCATGTCAAACAGTTGCCTTGGTTGTCCCTTTAATGTTGAGACATGCTGCTTTTCTTTGACATTAAAGCAATGAATGAATGTCTTATTTTGAAAAGCTTGCATAACAAAAGGGACTGTTTGGAAATCTCATAAGCAGCTTTGGCCTTGTATCAATGATGGAAATAACATAATTATAACAATAACTTTATTTACATAGCACTTAAGAGGGGAAAAAGTGCTTTACTAAGCATAGAACAAACCAAAATTGGTGCAAAATTAGTGCAAATAATAGCTTACACTCCTATAACACGAAAATGTAGAAAGCAGCAGCATAACATCCCTCATCCTAATACTTTTTATAGCTACATCTACCTCATCTCACCTGCTTGGGTACATGCTGCAAGGAGGAACTTGATATAACACATCAGTGAGTGATCAAAAGGGTTTAATGTTCATCTCAGGCCAAAAAAATGGATTACAAGTTTCTCCCTGACATATTGCTGCCAATCTTGTCATTGTAAAAAAGTGAAGCCTTTGGCATTTCACCAATGCCTGTCTGGGGCTTGCTCGCCCTTTTTTTCCTTGAGCAAATAAATAGGAGTAAATCCCTCTGCGGTAATCACACCCCTCCTCAACAACCCTCAAGTGCTCGTGTACTGCCATTGACGGAAGGTAATGCTGACTTTATTTCTATTATCATAATTAATATATTGTGCTTCTTTAAATGTCAGTACAATTGGTAAAAAAGAATGTTGTTAAATTAAACAAATATTCCCTTTCACAGATTTATCAAAATGAGATTCATTCTGATTGCTGCCTGCATCATGGGGGTAGCTGTTTGCGCCCCTGCAAAGAAGAAAAAAGTACAGTTTCTTTCCTTAAAGTCTTATTCAGCTCTGTATTGTACAAATACCCTAAGCACAATTTTAACTTAGGGGTTGATAAGGTGTGTTGTAACTTTATAACATGCCACATAATGTTAACTGACAATATTGTGCTCAGACTTTTACTTTCTCTCAGCTCTTGGAAGTTTAGCATTATTAAGAATCAAAATAAATAAAAGACAAAGATTTCTCACTGACCTTCACTCCATTGATCCTGAAGTATTTTCTCCTCTTTACAGCCACAGGTTTTCATGGAATTTGACATCATTTTCGCTCCGCCTGAGGTACAGTAAGACACAGCAGCAGTCTGTTTCAGTTTCATGTCCCATACTCAGAAACTGCAGTAAAACAAGCTTTGCATTAACTCTGCAGAAAAAAAAAACTTTGCACAAAATGCTGCTGTGGTGTTTGCAGAAATGGCTTTACATTTATTTTAGTCTGCTGAAGTCTCCTCTGCGTGTACATTGCTGTTTTTTCTAAACTTAAGGATAAAATCAATGAATTTATTTTCCCAGGCAGATGAATTTATTCCTGTTGGAGCTGCAGTAGGAACTGTGGAAGTTGTGAGTGCTTATTCAGATATATTTTTATGTTATGCTCTTTTTTTTTCTTCTGTGTATTTCAGTCACTCTGCCATGCATGAATATTCTTTTTTCTTTTCAGCTGCTCCCAGTAGACGCCAGGGGAAGGCCTATTCCGGGAGCTGTGAGTGACACCATATATGTTTATTTCTGAGTGAATGTAGGGTTTTGCTGGGACAGAATCCAAGGCAAACATTAACGTCTGGATGAAAGATACCTAACATACATGCCAACAAATGGTCATGCCATAGACCGCAAAGGTCAGCCAGAATACATATGGGGTACTGTTGATTTTGTTTAAGTGTCTAAGTAAGTCTGCATGTGTTTTCGTTTAAAGACCAAAGGCCTCGTCAAGTACGAGGTGCCCCGATCAGCTGGCACAGGGAGCAGGGACGTGGTGAGTGAATCTGGATTTTCATTGCCCTGCTTTACAATGTGAGCAGTTCTGATAAACTATTTAACCCATTTTGTCTTTTTCTCACCCACCACAGTACATCCCATTTGGCTTTGACCCCCCACCTCCTCCTCCTCCTCCCCCTCCTCCTCCTGCTCCAGTTGTTCCTGCTGCTCCTGCTGCCCCTCTTTTGCCAGTCGTTGCTGCAAAAGCCCCTGTAAGAACTACCATGAGCTTGTGTTTTGAACTATTAAAGTTTAAAGAAAATCATCATCATGATGTAGTCACAGTAATATACTTGCTTGATTGTCTTCAACTGTTGCTTTGAATGGCATCCTAATGGATCATCAGCAAACACCAACAACACAGTGCTCACTTCTTATTGGCTCACTGGGGAATCTCTGTCATTTCAGGCTGCCACATCCAAAGGAGAAGATGAAGATGACGAGAGTGATGACTGAAAACTCAAGAGTCAGCGGGATATGCATGTGTTTGTGCATGCAGGTAAAAATAGAATTTCCTGTATTACTGTACACCTCATACTTTATTTCTCTGAATTATTGATAAAACATGATCAAGGCTTTGTTTATCTTAATTTTAGGGGACTGTTATTTATTACAGGCATTAGCTTCAGGAAAGGAATGGTAAAGTGTATTTCCTTTTTTCCCCTCTTTAGGTCACCAATGCAGTAATTCCAGCAGCCTTCCTTGCAGAAAGTTGATGCAAAACTGATTGACAAATACTGTGTTACGATGCTTTTGAAAGAAATATGGTGCTATGCATTTTTATAGGGAATATGGATGCTCTAAAGTTGTGCTTTGCTTTTAAAAAGTGCATAAAGTTCTGTGATTTGGAATAAAAAAGATGCTTACACAGCTGCACAAGTGTGTTTTTTTTCTAGTATTGAGCTGTTGCATGTTTTTGTTTTCTTTAATTTAAGCTCCTGTGAGGTGTTTTTACCTTTTGACATAGACCAAAATTTGTTGCGCTGCCTTTTTTTTTTTTTTTTTTTACCTCATTAGGCACGCAGTATTTGTGCTCTTCAGAGTTATTTTATTAGACTTAAGCAGTTGCTGTGTGGTAGGTGTCAGGAAAACTGAAGAACAACACAGTGCCAAGTATGCCTCTTTTTCACATTTTACAACAATTGGATCTCAGTGAGTGATAGATTTGACTGTTCAAGAAAGCAAAGTGAGATTAATTTGTAATCAAATGTGCCTTAATATTGGATAGGGCTAAAGCACAACAAGAATAGGAGGTAGTGCTACACTCAAAGGAAGCACCAAAATCAGTGCCAACCAAAAGTTTCTCAAAGGAGCGCTTAAATATGCCCATCTTTTGCAAAAGGCTAAATTTAAGAACTTATACATTATTTTTTGCTTTAGTGAACAGACTAAATATGGGCTAAATATTGCACTTAGTTACATACGATGCCAAGAAGAACCATAGGTCAAATCTAGAGTTTTGAATAAAATTATAAAACCTTAGATGTTAGATGTTTACTTACTTCTCTGCAGGTTGAAGCTTATGGAGAGGGTTATAGGAGAGGAGAAGAGGAGAAGAGGACAAAAGGTAATGAACTATGATAAAAGTACAGCAAACAATACTAGAATAGGGTGGTTTATATGTCACTGTAATTTGATACTTCTTTAATCATTGTGTTTTGTACCAAGTTTGAGGTCCCAATGACTTAGACTACTTCCCTCCAAAACTAAAATCACCTCAAATTAGACATGACATTCGCACAAAATTTAAGGATAATCCCTCCAAGCATTGAGATATTGCAATAACAAACAAGGAAGTTGAAGTCAAAATACCTTGACCTTTGACCCCCAGCATAAAAAATGTGATAATTCTATTCTATAAGTACGAGTGGGCATGATGCAAAGGTTGGAGATAAGATATAAAAACAATCTTGAGATACTGTAATGCGCCATAATCAAAGATTAGGCGCAAAGATCTTAACCCTTGACCTACAGCCAACAAATACTCCAGTTTATCCTTGTGTCAAAGTGGAAATTTGTCATTATAGAAAATCCCCAAAATCATTTTTAATATATATACCAATCCCAAATAAGGGAAGAACACTAGGCCATGTGACTTTAACCTTTGACTTAAGGATAGACACATAACCTTCAAAGGTTACCACTGATGCAAACTTTGAAGAGTATCAAACAAAGCATTCTTGAGATGCTGTTTTCAACAGTATTTATTAAAATGGACTTCATTGACCTTAACCTTTGACCTGTGGCTTAAAAATAAATTCAGTTTATCCTGAAGTCAGACTGAAATTTTTTTGAAGGTTTGAAGTAAATCACTCGATGCATTCTTGAGATGTTGTGATCACAAACAACAGATAAACATAAGACCCAGTTACAATGACCTTTTTGATCATTGGTCTGCCAAATCATCAGTTTGTGAGACAGAGTGGACATTGTTTAAAAGATTGAAAAAAAAAAGATCACAGCCTTTTTCAGATTTTGCATATGTGTGTAGAGACATACATGAGGCCTCGTGACCTTAAATTCTTAGTTCGGGTTTTTTGAAGTGGGGTTGCTAGAGGCCCATGGTAGAAGTTAAAATGAGCACCAATAAAGGAACGTGTGAGCAACTACTGAAACTACTCAGAGCACTATGTTGGCTTGACTAAACAGTACAGTAAGTTCTTTTACAGTGTCTAACTTTTCCATGACAAAGCCCCTGTGTTTAGAGCCTCTGTATGTTGGGACATAGGGTTTATGTTTTCCTCGGTCATCAGCTGGTCAGGTAGTCAGAGGAAGAAACAAACACTGTCATAGTCCTGATCTTTAAGATGGACGTTGAAATACAACGATTTGTCACTGCAGGTCCTGATGTCCATATTTACAACATCAAACCATACTTAACGTTTTTTATTGGTTTGTGCTCCAGTGACCTCTATTTGACCCCCCACTCCGGCCAAGGGTTTTGCCTCTGAATATATTTCAATGAAAAATGGTGAAGGACTCAGTTTTTTAGACTGTTTTAGTTCCATTATATTAGTAAAAGTCATTGAGCTTGTCTTCTGTTTTTACTTCTCAGCGTCATGTGATTAAATCTGTTCTCTTATAAACACCTTGGGTTCTAGATGGTGATTTGCATCTTTTCAAGCTTTGCAAGTTGCAGCTGGATTTTTGTTGTTAAAAAGAGGTTTGTTTTTGTTTTGCTGCAAAAGGGCTGTTGATATTGCTATTATTTTTTAGCACATGTATAAAAAGCAGTCATCAAGTTTTATGTTTTCGACTTATGTATATCCTTGTACAGTAGTTTTAATTTACAGAAGCCAGAATTTACAAATGCAATAAACAAATCTAACTTCATATTTAGAGAAATAGTTGATGTAACATGATAGTTTTAGATATTGCTCATACATGCTGAGGTCGCACGGTGCAGATAAATGTTATGATGAAAGAATGATGAGGCAGCAGAGTGAAGGTTTGCTCTGCTCTAGACAGTGTAATCTAACAGAAGCTGCTATTACACTGAAAGTGGATTTGACCACTGGTCATTTAGTAAAGCTGGAGACTAGACATCTGCACTGTACCTACTCATTGAGTAACATCACTGCCACCCACTGTGATTGGCTCTCAGGTAAGCTGGCATCCTATAAAAGTGAAGAGAAACTCTGTGGAAGACACGATCCACTGGTATCACCTGAAAGAACCACATCTATCACCCTCTCCCGCTTGTTTTTTGTCGCTGAAGGTGAGTATTGAACAACTTAACCTTGAGCTGGAACAGGGCATCAACCCTATAGTATGAGAGTGAAGTGGGCTGCATTCACGCTGCAAGCCTTCGCTGTCAGATCAAAATTATTTGGTTCAGATTTGATTAATTCATTATGTTTTCTTTTATTACATTTTACAACACAGTCTGAATATAAAAGCAGACTAAATGTTATTCTAAAAGATGAGGCTCTTTTTGTTTGTCCTGTTGAAACTGTCATGAAAACCAAATCTGTGTTCAGTTACAAGAAATAAAAATCAGGTAACTTTAACCTATAAACTGTAAATGCACCCTTAACATATTGATGCAATGTGTCAACAGGACTTAAATAATCTGCAAAAATGATTTTTGCCATCCTCTGCCTGTGTCTGGCGAGTACAGCTTCAGCTGCACCTGTAAGATAAAGAGAAAAATCACAATAATTCTTACATTAATCATTAATCTCAGGTCAAAGTTTTGAGGATCTTTGTGTGTCTCTGTTTCTCTTTCAGTCCTTCTTTCATTACCTGCCTCATTATGCAGGATCCAGACAACAGGTTCCACCCTCGCAGGTAATCATCAAGTGTGTTGTTTACTCTCAGAGTCTGGAGATTTCTTGATTGCAGTTTTCCTTAATCTTTTTAACCTTCATTTAACTGTAAGTGCTCACAACAGCTTCATGGTGCTTTAGAAGTCTGTTTGCAAAAGGTAGTGAGTCATCCAAAAAATTTCCATTTTTAAAACTAAGTTTCAGTGTCAGACTTTGGACAGTGGGAGCAAAATGGAAAGTGAGACAAGCTACATTATAATAATGACTGCCACAGATAAGACCCTTGAAAAGAAAAGTACGATAAAAGTCAATGACCAAAAGCATCACAAAACAATGAGAAAGAGCTGTGACAGTCATGTGAAAAAATACAACTCCTGTACCTCATAACAGAAAGCTGACCACCATGCATGCTTCCTCTTCCTCGTCCAGCATGCAGCTGATGTTCAGGTCCCTCCATGTTAACAACAGCAGTGATGGTGGTTTCCATTTAGACTATTCAACAAAAGAGTAAAGCAAGGATACATGTGTGTTCTATAAGGATTCTAAAAGCCTGTGTCTGAGTTATTGTCTGTTTGTGTGATATTGAAGAGATGGTTCAGTATTTTAAAGTGGAGTTGGATAAATTTAATGCCAGTAGTCAGTACGTTAGCCTCAGCTACTGTGGGTAGCCCTGGCCCAAGGAGGAGAGAGCAGATAGAAGTTGGGCTGATCATTTCTTCTGAAGGGATGCAGTTGAATCCTTGCAATGTAGGATTTATTAGCTAAAGACAAACCGAGGCAAAACAGCATTGGGGGACATACTCAATGCCTTACTTTTCCTCCTTTGTTTTGGCATGACTTTAACAAACTGTAATACCCAAACAAAAGGGCTTGATGGAGGAAAAGCAATGTTAATGTGTTCAGTTCAGTGTACAAAAAGACAAATGCTGTTTTTTTTTTCACCTAAATTTCACCAAACTATGATACATCTGTGGCAATGTTAAGTCCAGTTTCCACTCAGGTTCTTTAATTGCAGGGCCAGGATTGATCAAAATCACTGTGGCTGATTTATTTACTCTTGATGTTGTATAAGTGCATGTGGTAATGAACTCCATACAACACTACTTTGACTGCTGAACTATCCCTTTTTGGCTAAACTCAACAGGCTGACAATGTAAATAAACCTTAGTGCATTAAACCATCCAGTCTTACAGTTCAAAATATGAAGGAACTTATATGTACTGCCACAGTTACAAGCCTCTAACTTTAAGATTGTATTCATGCTTCCATACCTGATTGGACGTGGCTGTCTGGGATTCCTAATCCATTATCGTGAATGAGAAATCCAAACGATTTGTGGTTACAGTTTTAGCTGAGTGTGATGAAAATGTCTTTTCTAATTTGAGAATTGAGCAAATGTTAATAGGACAACCGGAATCATGAACATCAAAAATGGTTCACTGCAGAAAAGAAGCATCCCTTTGAGAGAAATATGAAACACTGGAGAATTATGTAACACTTAATCAATTTTTTGCTGCTTTTGAATCAATTCAGGTGAAAATGCCCTTCACGACTGGTCAGAGCCTGCCACAGCCTGCATTACAACCTGGAGGTTACAGTATTGAATTTGTAAGTCACACTGTATGTTCTCTAGTTATTACACTCTTCATAAGAGGTTACTTTTATCCATTTATAATACAATGTTGCTTTCTCCTTTTTCTCAAAGCTGTTTCCACACACGCCTGTTGGTGGTGCAACTGGATCAAACACAGCTCAGGTGAGCCCATTGTCCAGGAGCTGCAGCTCCTAAACAAAGAAACACTGCCTCACCATTCCCCACTTCTCATTGATTTTTCTTCTTTTTTCTTTTTTGCTCTCTGCAGCCCTTCCCCGCCCATGGTTTCATCAAGTACTCCATTCCTCAGCCACCAGGCAGACAGAGCGTGGAAGTTGTTAGTATTGCTGTTTTTTTCCTCTCTTTTCAGATTACAGACACCAATGGGCCTGAAAACACTTCAATTACTTTTCATAAGTATGTTTACTACACAGACAGCCTATTGGATCAAAATTTATTGACATTTTGTGCTCTTGTTTTCTGTTTCTGTTTTACACATTTGCAGTACTACCCCTATGACTTCTACCAGCAAAGGGTAAGTATTAGAAAACTGTTTTTGAAGCATGATATCGATATTAAATTATATATGTTTTTCAGAATTACCAAGCACTAAATGACTGTTTGCTTTTGCTTCAGATACTCACAAACATCCCTCCCATGACAAATGTCCCTCAGATTCCAAATGTAAGACGGCATATATGACTATTCTTACATATAACTTTTTCTTTTTCTGGAAACATTTTATTAATTCATTTTTTATTCCTTTTTTACAGGTGCTGCCATTTGACCATCCACCCCAGAACATTCCCCAGATCCCAAATGTGAGAAAATTTAAAGATTTTAACATGCAGTACATGTTGTACAAATTGTCCTTCAATGTCCCAGACCTTACTCCTTCTCAGAAAGTTTAAACTGATCCTCGGGGTCCCCAGATCATATCTTGTTTTGACCTATAAGTCTTCTCAGATTTTAAATCTGAGAATGCCTATAAACCCTTCTGTTTCAGCCCTGCTCAGAACAGGCTGTTTTAGTGTAATGTGTCATAAGCTGTGCATTATCAAGCTTCTTTCAAGAACTGGATATAGCCCCTCTCAAGAAATAGATGTTGCTTAAACTCAGCGCTGAGGCTGCATAGACATGATTGTACAAATTCCTTCCACCAGGGCAGACTGTGGACTGAAGAAAGAGTGTAAGAGTGAAAGAAAGAGTGAAAGAAAGAGTGTACCCCTTATGACGCACTTGGGGACAATTTTGTTAGGGGGGTTTGTGGACAGACAATGGGCACATATTTTTTGCATTAAAACCATTATAAATATGTTTTGGGTTTTTTTTTGGAAAAATATCAAGGAGACAAATACAAAGATATACAAGGTCAAGTGATGGTTTATGTGTATGATTGCCACTGTTTCAGTTCTCCTCATTTAGTTTCTCTATTTCTGAACTTCGGTTTTTTTTTTAGGTTCCATCTTTTGATGCCAGCCCCCTCCCATCCCAGGACCCTCTGCAGCCTCTCCAGCAGGACCAGCCCACACAGACAAGCCAGGTACACTCACAGCACAAGTCTCTACATGCTTTAAAATGAGCTGAAATTGAAATTCAGAAAGAAATAAAGTAATGATTCCTTTTTTCTTTTCAGATGCCGGTGAAGGTGTGAAGTTGATGTGGTGCATTTAAAACACATAAAAATGTCCTCTATTGTCACATTCAAAAATTTGCATTAAAACATAACATGTTAAAGGTTTTAGACATTATCTTCTTCACATGTGTTGACAAAAGTTTAAGTAAACTGTTTAAGTGATAAAAAAAAAATTGACTTTTTTGCTGAAAGAAAATTTTGCAAATGTTGCATAGGGCACATTCATGAAGAAGTTTTTGCCTTACTTATTGTCTTACTCTACATTTTACTTTATTAACGAAGCACTTTGTAATGCTGCAGTTTCATTATATAAAATATGTTCTGCATGTGTTTTTAACTAATTTGAACTTTTCCTTAAATAGAGCATGTCTTATAAATAAAAGTTGAGGTTTTCAAGCACTTTTTTGTTACTTGGTCTTCATTCACAGACTGTGATTATGTGTTTACAGCAGTGTTGGGAGTAACGGTGTTAAAAATAACGGCGTGACTAATGCCGTTACTTTTTCCCAGTAACGGGTAATCTAATTAATTACTATTTCAAACGTTATAACGCAGTTACCGTTACCGACAGTGAAATGTGGCCCGTTACTTTGCACTGATGTCAAGCAGCTGTTATCCGACCTGCCTCGCTCAGCCAGACACACGAGAGAACGAGATGCCAAAGTTGCCAGGTCCACTTATTATAAGCGACTTTCAGCTTCTTCTTTTTCTAACTTGCATGTGTATAATGGGAGTTAGGGGTTGCAGTTTTTTCCAATAATGCAGTTGCTCATTTGGGCCTGTTGTGCCCTCAAACCCATGATGAATCCGGTGCATGATCTACCATCAA
Organism: Cetoscarus ocellatus; assembly: GCA_037902135.1. NCBI lineage: Eukaryota > Metazoa > Chordata > Actinopteri > Labriformes > Labridae > Cetoscarus > Cetoscarus ocellatus. The sequence goes on along the minus strand of JBAMNC010000869.1, from coordinate 2,685,783 downwards.
TATAAACCCAATTCAGAAGTTATTGAAATTATTTTATCCCACCCAAACACAAATTTAAATTTACTGCAAAAATGATGTTTCCACCTAAAATAAATCCTTATAGCCAGAATTAAATTTATTTCTAATGTAGCTACTACTGTTTTCACCATAATAAAGCTGTAGAGGATTAACATAAAACTTAGATCAAAACCTGACGTGTCTTTTTGGTTACAAAAATTAAGGTTAGACAGACTGTTTAGCAATAACAGAGTTACAAATAACAGTAGCCCCTCCCTTCACTTCTGTATAAACAAAAGGAAGTTGAATAAGTAAATTAGGAGACAAAAAAAGAGGAAATATCACTTTGAAATTGAAATGTAACGTGGATAAAAATTAAAAAAACGCTTCATGTAGGTTTCTCTCTTTAAAAATACTTATTTCAATTGCAAAATCTGGCAACACGGCTAAATGCAGCAATTTCAAGTCCGGAGCGGTCTGTGGAGTTAAAACTGGCGTTTTCAGGATGAAAGTACAAGAGGTAACAGGCAAGAACACACATGTAAAGTGTACATTATGTCCTAAAGCTAAGTGTTTGTCTGTTGTAAGTAAATCTAAAACTTAGTGAGCAAAAACACTGAGAACTCCGCTGATGATGTGAGCGCTGCTGTAGCAGGACAGGTAACAACAAGGAAGGACACAGAGACAGAGCCACACAGTTCAAGCAGCAAAAGCTTTTTCAAAGAAGTAACGCATCAATTACTCTCCCTGGTAACTAATTACATTTATGAAGGAGTAATTCCGTTAGTAATTCAATTAGTTTTTTGGGAAAGTAATTAGTAACTATAACATTACTTTTTTAAAGTAATTTGCCCAACACTGGTTTACAGTATAGGTTCTGTGATAAAGCACAGAGGTAAAGGTATACCTAGGGATAATGCCCTGGCTGAGTAAAATCCTCATAAAAATGAAATAAGACTCAAAGTACTTTTTTCACAGTTTTCATAAATATAGCCTACTATTTAAGGTGGATGCTAGTTTTACACTTCTGTTTTCTATTGAGATGATTTTAATTCATCATGCCCTGTGATTCTTTATTCCAAGAAACATTAAAAGTCACTAATAAAGATTTATCATCTTATAATCAGGAGTGAAGTGGTGTGAACTCAAGGTCGAGGGGATTGAGTTACGGGGGGGAGTTTGGGTGGCAGAACTGAAGCAACCAAAGAATAACTGTAGTCCATCACAAGTGAGCAGGACAAAATATGAATGAGATACAGAAAATGGATGGCAAAAGTAGCAGGTCCTGCTCTTTTGTGCAGGAGTCTTTCACGTATCATTACATCCTCTCATGGCAGCAATAAATTGTGTCTGTCAGCAGTGTTCGTGATGGAAGACGCTTCTTTCTGACACTTGTCTCTGTCTTTAAAACCTTTCAGAAATATTTTAGGTGTTCCAAGTACTCAACCCCAAAATATATAAACAATATATGATTACACAATTTCATTTTTAGTTCAAAAAACATTTTCAGTTTTCTGAAAATTCTTACAATTATTTTAAAGGAAAATCATGACATTAAATTTCAGCAAAACAATCATAAAGTGAAAGAGTTATATGATAGATGACAAGGCACCGAAGACAAAGAACATTGTCAAGCTTGCAACCCTACAGTTACAAGTTCTGACACAACCTTTATCTTTTTTTGTTTGTTTTTTTGATAAGAGTAAGTATCCAACCAGTATCTGTCTATGGGGCGTCGGCATCTTAGTCTGGTAGTACACTCTCCCATCAATCATAAGGTCAAGGGTTTGGGCCCAGCTCTGGCTCTCACATGTCAATGTGTCTTTGGGCAAACACTTAACTCTGACTTGCTCCCACTGCTGCATAAGGAGTACGTAAATGAGCATGATAGAGCGTGGATGTGTTAGCTAACACTGATGGCCGACATTCATGGAGTCCCATTAGTAGGTGAATGTGAGACTTTATGGTCCAAGTTCAACAACTACATTGCGTGGTCAAAATGCTAGAAAAGAGCTAAATTCAATTCACTACTTATCAAATACTGTTACAGTTTTAGAGTTACTGTTTGTTGTTGTCACATTACAAAACAAACAGAAGGCAACAACAGTCAATAAGTGTTGAAATTAAAGTTAGTGAATGCTCAAAGAAGCCATCTGCCTTTATTGATCTCGTTTTGAACTCACAAAAAATCTTATTCAGAGTTATTGACACAATACTAATTCATCCTGAGGCTTCATTATAACATATGTACCTTCAGGGTTTCCAAAGGTATTTGTGATGACTCTGCGCTGAGTGACTTTTTATGTTAGACAGTTCCTGCTTCAACTCTGTCTCCCTGCTCCTGCAGCTCCCTCATGCCTGTGAGGGGGCGCGGCTACCTGCACACCTGGTTGTGATCTTCTACTTACCTGCACCTACTGAAGCCTCCTAAAGACTTGTCACCATGCCAGATGATCCCCGCATCTTCCTGTGGTATTGTTGGCCATCCCCCTTGCTTTTTTGAGATCTCTTGTTGGTTGTTGTAGTGTTTTGATGGATCTCCTGTTTATTAGAAAAACTAATTTCTGCTCTCCTCTCCTCTCTTCTATTCCATTGTCTCCACACGCCCAGTCACCCACAGCCACACTCTGGTTTCCAACTCAGCTTTTCCTGATCCTCTCACCCTTTTCCCTCTCTCCCTTCCTTCTAAATATTACTTGTTTGGACCTTAACTGATCTCTGGTTGCTCATTGGGTCCTCATAAAACCTGCAGAACTCATTCTGTAATGGTATTTTTTTTCTTTTTTTGTAATTTTATACTTCATCTGTGGGTCTGATCTTCCTGAAATGAACCTCATTAAGATATAATTACTGAAAAACATGCACTTTCCAGCTACATTAAAGCATTTTCGTACTTTCTTCCCATTGACCTTTGCTGCCAGTCTGTGCTTTTTGCCATTCAGCAGGGGAAACAGTTAGTTTACCAACATTTTGTGATTTCAGTTAATACCCTCAAATAATGATAGTGACAAAAAGCTAAAATAAATTGTAGTCTTCTGGCTGTGTTTTCTCAGTTATTAATCTAAAATAAATGCAATGAAGTTTTTCAAGGTAATTCTGTTGACAGCTATGCCCATGATGTTCGCTGCAAAGGACTTCTTGCAGCCTCTACGGCTCACAGCCCACATGTACTTTAGATTTATCGTTTGCATCATTTTAATCTCTGGGTCCAGAAAACAGCTACATTTCATTCTTCATTGGGGAGTAATTAAGGGTCTCCATTTAAGAGGTGTAGAGAGCACTATTAAACCAAAAAGACAGAAAAGACAGAAAAGACAACATCTAAATATTTTTGAGTAACAGGACAAAAACAGAGCAAGAGAGTAAAATGCCTGAAAACCCAGATGTGCTGTCTTTAAATATGTATGCACTAACACCGATTCGAAACAGTAAAATGAGCAAGGAAGTCTTGTTTTTTGCTTGTTAAACTACCTTAATATTTGTGTGATTTTGATAATTAATTAAGTGTAAAATTGGCTGTCATTTTGTTTTGATTACCCATCTGCTGAAACCAGTAATTGTCTCCACATAACCATAGGCCACTTTATATCACCTACTGTTTCCAACTCAAAAATTAATGTCTTTGGTTTCATGCAGCCACTGCTTCCTGTTCAATTATCATCACAATGCAAAACTCAACATGTCCAAACACAATCTAACAGTTTTTGTGAGTGACGCTAAATACTTGATTACTAGGAACGCCTCATGAATCATTTAATCATTATAATAGGTGGTTGATGCTTTAATGCAAAGAGAAACACACTAATGTCACACAGCAATTATTGCTCTCAGATGGGAGATTTGAATAAACTGTAGTCATATTTCATGTATTGACTAAGTCTGGTGAAGGCAGAAGTTCTGCCAAGAAAAAAACTTTCACACAGAGCAGAGTTATGATTGCACTTGACATACATTTTAAAGGTGGAGCCCAAGGTATTTAAAAAACACTGTGCACCTTCTCGATGTCACACTTTAAACGTTTTGCATGGCATCTGTTATATTCAATTTACAGGTTTATTCTTTGCTATGATACTAACAGCATGGGTTGGATAGAGGATAATCTGATGTTTGATTTAGGGACAAAAGACTGTTAAATTCATTCTTTAATATGTTTCTGAAGAGGTGATCCTGAAAAGGTCCAAAAACAGACCCTAATGTAACACCCTAGGATATGAAACATAAGAGGACACCAAAGGTGACAGTATTTTTTCTGTTATGATTGTTTTAACTATCTTGACTGCAACTGAAATAAAGATAACCTCAATGACTTATTGAGAAAAGACATGAAACTATGGTAATATTAAAGTTTAAGGTCCATACATTCGACATCACCTAGCTGTGATGTATGCTGTCAAGAAGAGTTGAAGATAGTCCCTCAGTATGAGAAGATGCACGCTCTCACAAACATTCACCTGCAACTGTCACTTGGGGTTTGTCACCAAATACAAGAGAGGGCTGTATCATAGGAAGGGGGTGAGAAGACTTTAAGTGGTGATTTGGCAACATCAAGAGTATCACTTCTCTTATGCTGATTTAAAATATATTGATCTAAAATGTTTGCATGAAAAGTGATTAATATATAATTTATATGATTTTATAGTGGCATGATTTTAGTTAGCTTAGTGTGGTCCCAGTCTGATTCAGATTGGGGTACACTTGTCATAGAAAAAGCATATATGATCTGATCATAAACTGTTTTAATCAGTGGCTAAAATCCCTCTTCAGTGTTGGGGGGGACAATAAACAGTAAAATTTCAGAGAGTAATTCTTGGGGGGGACATCTAAATACATGCTATATTTGTGCTGTGTTGTTTTGATACTTTTTCAAATGTCTTGCATAGTTGTATTAATCACTAACTGTATGCCATTGCTCCTTGTTAGTCCATATCCTACCTGTCTACAGGTTTGTTTGTGCTCAACCAGCAATTCCAAGAGTTGTATCGGTTGAAAGGTGTGAACTACACCATATGTGACCAAACAGAATTTCTTATCTCACCATTAACACTAGTCTTATCACCACTACAGCAGCTTTACAAGAACTAAGAGCTCAATAAAAGTTCTAAAACTAGAAGAAAAACTTTAATGAATAACCAAACTACATTAAACTATTCTTCAAGCGTGATTTTATTAAACTGTCAAAAAGAAACAAAATCTGAATATATTACAAAAGTTAAATTCACAAACCTTTTCACAATTAAATTATGAAGTGCAACTGAATATGTTGCAAAACGTATAAATATACAAACCTTTATTTATTTAAATCATTAAGTGCAATTGAGTTTGCTACAATATACTGCTCTCAGTCTGTTGCATCAGGCAGAGAGGTGAGGCTGTTTGCAGCCAGCAGCAGAGAAAAACTCTGGACAATTCACAGATTCATTACAAACTAAGATGAAAAGATGTGCGACATACAGTGCAAATTTCGTTTTAGCTTAAAAATGAACACCCTATTAGCTGCGTGCTGTGTTAATTTAAAACATGCCGGCAGACTTCGAACACAGGAGTTGAAATTTTGCTTTTCATGTTGTGCTTGTTCAACAAGTGGAGTGATAAACAACTTATCAACCATTCTGTGTTTTAATACACTTACTTCGTCTAATCACCACCGCTTTGTCCACCTGCCTCTGTGTGTACACGGCTCTGCAGCAGCAGCTACGCTGGTGTTCAGAACACCGTTTGACGGGAGAAACAGTTTGGACCAAACCATTGTGAGGGGAGGGGGGTTGTAATCTTTAACAGTTAAAATTGTCTGACAATGTGTTTTTAAGTAGCGTTACTTGTATTGTACGGTCAAAACATGTTACTGTACTACTAGAAAAATCTTATTTGAACCGGATTTTTGGGGGGGACAACTTTGTGGAAGGGGGGGACACGTCCCCTGCGTCCCCCTGGTTTTAATAGCCAATCAAAAGTAGAACAAATAAGACTTTTGGGAGGATAGGAGGGACTTTGAGGTTAGGCAAAAGTAAGAAATATAGACTACTGTTGACAGTGGTCAGTTCTCTGGTGCTTGTCTGTAAGCACGATCTTCTAAGGATGTCTACAACTCAAGATCAGCTTAACCTGCTCTCAAAAAATAAATTGTTTAGAGCAGAAATGAACATTTTTATGCCCTCCTTTCTTCAACTGGACTTCTCTAGGAGCGAGTGACTGATTAATTTTGCCCTCCAACTGATGAACTGTTTTAGTTCAGACATTGAACAATTTTGAGCTGAGACACTGACTGCCTACCAACATCACGGTGTATCCTATAAGTTATATTCATTTTTAAGTACTGTTATTTTGTTTTTTACTGTTTTCTCAGTTTATGATTTTAACCCTTTAAACTTTTCTGCCTTTTCCTCTTTGTATGTTCATTTTTAATCCCTTTTCCTTTTTTTTTTTTTACCAATCTTTTTATTTTGACATTGACCCTTATAGTTCTCTGGTGCTTGTCCCACACACACACCTTTTTTAGTTTGTTCAGAACCGCTTTCATAGCCATATCTGCACTTACGGGGGTTGTTACAGCAACCCACCAGAATTTTTAACTTTTAAATGGGAACAGCTGACACCAAACTAAATCTTTACCTTTTGTTACCATGAAACAACAATAAGAGTCCAAGGCAATATATGTTGAGTCTTTGAAGCAATGAAGAGTATAGTTAAGCTTATGTAATATTTCTGTCTGATCCTTAACCAAAATATGGATTGAGTTTCCCCGTTTCATTCGTATTTTTTTTAGTTATTAGAAAATTGCAAGCAAACTTCTGAACAATGTCAACACTGCATTAAAAAAAACGTGTGTGCAAGAGTCTGCTTTATTTGTCATTTTTGATGGACCTGTCTAGCAAAGAAGATGCAATATTTTGATACTGTAAATCCCAACCCCATAGAAAAAAAACGATTGTATCATTTAATGAATGCGACAATGAAAAGATATTAACATTTTGACAGTTTCATAACTCATAAACTATATATCACAATCGATCATAAAAGATATGCAATACAGCTGTATCCATACACGTGTATCCATAAATAAACACCTGTACAGTCACAGATGTGTTTTGTGGAGTGATACCACAGTCAAGCCACAACATGTCTGTTTATAGGAAAGGTATACAGTCTGTATCAGGTTCATGAACGCCTCAGGCATGCACATATTTATCTTAAATGCTACATTAATTGTACAACAGTACAACACATTTTTGTATTTGAGCAGGTTTTTCCCGCAGTAAAACATCACCATCTAGGAAATTTGAAGAACTTAAACTTCCCTGATCCATACTCCCTTGGGACAGAAGCCTGTGAGAACACGACTTAATGCTCAGCTCCTTAAAGACACTTGAAGTGCTCAGACGCCATCCTCTATCTCACGCTATAGTGTGTCTTGCCTACAACCTCTATTCCCTAGGGCCTCAGATCACATAACTCCATGACTTCTATCACCCACACATGACGGGGTAATTTAATTGCCCTAATTAACCTTGTCATAGCATCAATTTGATATCTTGAGCCATCTCTCTGCTGCTGATGTCACATGGATGAAGTTGAAAGGCAGTAAGACAACAGAGAAAAAGCCCAGTTGGGGCAGCAGAATGTGTTAGTTGTTTTGATCCCTAACTTTGCAGTCTTTCATAATGAAAAGATTATTACAATGATGAAAACAACATTAATATGTGATACCATTCAGTAGGTTGATGGATATTTTCAAGTACTATTTAGACATGCATGTGCCCCTACAGGTGGAAACTGTCCTCCCTCTATGTAAAACCTTTAAAAAGTTGAGGAGCTGTACATACTCTACCTGTACCCTCTTAAAAACCAAGAGAAATAAACTATTGGTGCAGAAATCAAAGCTACAACTTATGAGCACAACCAAATATTAGTTGAAATGATCAATCTTAAGGTTATGATGAAAACTTTGTATTAGTATTTGAATCTGCTACACCACATGACACTAGTACAGGTACAGTATTTTATTAGTACTCTTGACACCAAACGTTGAGGCAAAGATCACAGTTCAGGTAAAATGCTTTTGTATGCTCATATGGACTGCGAAAAAAAGCACTTGATTAATTTAGCATGAGGCTAACACTTAACCATACCAGACATTAGAACAGATGCAAAGATTATACTGGCTGCTGTTCTGCTAAAATCTCAGAAGTTTCATGTTGTGGCATTACTTTTTAGTATAATCTTTGACAGCTGCAACATCACAAGTTGATATTCCATATTGTTGTTATTGTAATGAATTCTGAAATAGAGAACTTTGTTGAAAAAGGGTGTGTTCTGTCGATGTACAGAGTGTGTTGAAGTGTAGAGTGAGGGGTTGGGGGACTTGAAAATATTTCTATCTGCCAAAGAGGAAGTCAGCGAAAAAAGACTTACCACATGGCCACCCCACTGGCCCCCCAAGTGGTCCCACCAATTTCCCTGACTGACTGAGGCGCTGGCTCAGTGAGGAACAGTAATTTAAATCTCCTGTGGGGGTGCTAATGTGCCAAAGGCATATTAGCATATTGTCATTTTAATGAAAAAGAGTCAGGAGGAGTGCAATACACAGCCACAGACTGGAACTGAATCTGAGTTGCCACAAGAAGGACCAATTTGGTGTGACACACTAAGATTTTCACTGGCCCCATCTGGCCCCCCCTATGAAAATGTTCTGGGGGGCCACTGCCTGATAACTGTATGCTCTGCCTGTACTACGATTTGAGACTGAAGGAGCCAAGGGCATACCTGCACCTTGGTGGTGTTGTGTTATAACAGGGGGAGCCAATAATCTCCACATCGCAGATTAATCTGAACTGGAAAGAAAACTTGGAGGGCACAGAGCATACAGTAAATATCATGATAAAACCTGTCTATCCCTTCAAACATCAACATTTTGCCAAACCAGGAAGCAAAGGAACTGAAAATCAACCCTGGACAGTCAAGATATACAGCTGTTTTTATGTTGATGTCTTTATTGCCAACTCTCTATTTAGAAAATCTACTTTTCTCTGCTGTGCTGCGTTGCACTGTGCTCCGCTTCAGAAGGGGACCCAGTGGGCCCTCTTTTGATGATGGCAATCATCAGAGAAGTGCCATCATCCCAGCTCAGCTGCTTCCGCACCACAGCAGTTTGATAGGAGCATACTACACTTCTACAGAAAATGCAACAGTATTAGTTAAACATCACAAGGGCCTAAATATCATATCCTGAAATCTTTTGTCAACATGCTATTTAACTCCTTCACCTCAGGCAAAAACTTGTTAGTGCTGTGCACTTAAATCTGCCCAGTGCCTGCCAGAGGTCATTAATTTCCATGAAATACATTTAAAGCAGGATTGTATTATTATGATTATTATTATTATTATGATGATGATGATGATGATGATGATGATGATGATCATCATCATCCTCATCATCATCATCATCATCATCATCATCATCATCATCATCATCATCATCATTATTATTATTATTATTATTATTATTATTATTATTATTATCAGGCCCTGAGATGGGTCAATACTTGGCAGCAAAATTGATTCTGATGCATTGTAAATTTTGGGGGGTAAATTTAAAAGAACCTCACTCTTGTGGTTCGAAGGACAAAAAAATGGCAACTTTCCGAAATCTGTAAAAATGTACCACATTAACGTCTGTGTAGATTCTCATTCATCCAGGTCATGGTCATTCTGAAGATTCAAAAGCAAGGCAACTGGACTGTGTAGAGTTTGTTGGGAAGACGTTTCACTTCTCATCCAAGAAGCTTCTTCAGTTCCGGAACTGAAGAAGCTTCTTGGATGAGAAGTGAAACGTCTTCCCAACAAACTCTACACAGTCCAGTTGCATTGCTTTTGAATCTTCAGAAGTACCACATTAACATTTTTTTCCACTTTAAACAAGTCATTTTTTTTAAGTACTTCAGCCTGAAATATGCATATCAAATATTTATTATATTTTTGGGTTTTCCATCAAATGCCAGTATGTTTACATAACTCCACCTATTGTTTTTTTTTTATTAAAAACATTATCAAAACAAAAATAATGTCCAAACTAGAAAAGCACTCTGAGCGCAGAGCTTCGCCAAGCAGCTCAGCTCCACCCATAAATTGTGATTTCCACCCAACATTATGTTCCTATATTTATTTACACGCACATTGTGGAAGGAAAAATATTAATCTGCAAGAAGTGTGATTATTGTTGATATTAATGTCATCCAATAGAGTGATCTAGTCAGCTTGTAAAGATGTTGGTGTTGTGTGCGCCGCAGCTCTTCCAGCAGGCGATGTTGCCAGCCTGTCAGTCGGAGCGAAACCACAACTCTTCGGTGTGTGCCGCGTTCGCTCTATATCGAATTTGGGGGTTAGGTTTTTACACTCTCGCACACACAGAATTCTGCTATGATGGACTATTTCCGTATTGACATTATCAGCAGTCTTGTTTCGAGTGATTAAGCGGCTCCATCGGAAATTTCTTCCTCCTGTCTGCTGTGTCTGTGACCAGAACTCTGCATGCACAGCTTTCAGTGCTGATTTGCTGTTCCGCGTTCTGTGAGATGGCAGACTGAGACTAAAAATGCATTTTAAGTGGTGTTGATTTTAATTATCAGGCCCCGAGATGAGTCAATGATTGGAAGCCACATTGATTTTGAGGCAGCCCTCCAGAAAAAGTAAAAAGTGTGACATTTTGAGGCATGTTTTGAGTGGGGAAAAAAAGAGCCATCTGATGGACAAACATGCAGGTTAATGATTTAATGCTCATAGTCCAACATAAAATCCTAACACACAAGAAAACATTAGTTTATGTGAAGATAAATGTGAAATAAAATTTCATTTTCAATGGTTTTTCAATAGGATTTTTTTTGTCAATAGGAGCATTGGGTGTTATTTTAGGGTAATTTAAGGAACTGTGAGGACAATTCTAAAAATCATTAAAAATGAATATCCTATGGCAAATTTGAGCAACATTCGTTCAACAGAGTCAAAATGGTTTGAAAATGAAAACCTGAATGGCACAAAATATCCAGAGGATCTCTTGAGGGTTAGATAAGCTGAGAAAAACTCACTGTTAATCTAACTTCATGATGTGTTTTCCTTTTGCAACACTACAAGAAAGAGGGGATACTTTCAGACAGCGATCTATTCTTTTTTATTATTTAACACAGAAAAGATACAAGCACTGCATGCTATGTTTTTAGATATTATCTAAATCATTTATATTCTTAAGAAAACTACAATTCATTACAGACTGGCAAAGGTGAGGCATCCTGTGTCTGGAAAACATTCAGTTTATAACCCCATAACCCATTTTCACTGCTGTGTTTCTCAGAGGAGAAGGCGAGAACAATCTCAGTCTGTGCCAAGAGAACAACAGTAAACATTTTTGAAAGACTAATGAAAAGATTTTTATCCCTGTGTGGAAAATCATTAGCTCAGCAGGTTAGCATCAAGAATGTCTAGAATACAGTTTTGCAAATTACAGGGTGGTGCTTCATTATCTGATTGAGAAAAATAAACATGGAAACCTACAATGAAAAACCACACCGGCTAAAGCAAACACAGGGAGTGCAAAGTCAGACCACACAAATTATGTTCTTTCCTAAAAGTGTGCAACTCAAGACTGCATGGTTTGTGCAGATGTCTAAAAATGTCATAAATGAACTGAATGCTCAGATTTTTTCACTTGTTTTCATTATGGTCTCCATGGATTAAGACTTATAGCATTAAATATTTTTTTTTTTTGTAGTGTTGAACATCTGCAAGACTTCATGAATGTTTTGACACACTTTGATATTTCGTCACAGCAAACCTGATGCCATCCTCCAATCATTTTACTTACATTATCATGTCATGCTGTCTTGATGGCATTTTTTTCCATCTCGTTTTGGTTTGAGGGCTATAAAGAAAGGCCATGTGCTGTAAGCATACCTGCACAGTATGTAATTAACTATAAGAGGGGCCTTCACCCTACATGCCTCTGTTTTTCTGTTTTGAAATCTAAGGAGTTTTCTTCAAAGACGCAGCTCTGCGAGTTTTACTGGATGTGATTGGCTGTCACAGGGTGTTCCAGTATATAAATGGCTTCCATGTTAGCGATGAAGTAGATTACTCTTCAGCCCTGAGGACACACATCTTCAGTTTTGCTCTGCACGTGAGAAAAAAAAAGGTAAGAGGGTTTTTTTCTCATGGGAAAAGTTTAAGACTGCATTAGAATCATGGACTTGGTGATTCTTTTACATTTATTTAAATGTAAAGGATGTTTTCTGTCATACTTCAATGTTTTCTGCCTGTTTTATTTTTTGTTAATGTCTAGAGACCATCATGAAGAAGCTCTTTGTCCTTGTGGTATGCCTGCTGGTCTCTACCCTGGCTGCTCCTGTAAGACTGTTCAAACCTTAATTTTCCACGTACTTCAGCGTTCATTTTTACATATTTCAAACATATAAAGAAGCTACTATATCCTTATTTACTTTGCTTGGTTTGCAGGTTGCTGAGAGTGAAAGCAACGAGGTAAGATTGAGACTTTTGAAGGCTTTTTGTGAGGTTTTTTTTTTGCCTGTCTACCTTAGCATGTCATACCATGTTTATGTCGTGTCATCAGATACACAACAAGATATGTGTCTGACAGTAAGAGGATAATTACCTCAGTTTTTAGCTCATGTTGGGGCATGTCTGGTATTTCCTCAGCAGGTTGCGGCACATGCTAATCAGGCCTTGAGGTGGATGGAGATGTACAGGCTGTACCAGCAGCAGGTAGCAGGGGTTCATTGTAGTTTCAGTGAAAGACAGAGAAAAATATTAATACATTTACTCAGGTGATATAAATCATTATTGATACTGATTAATTTATATTTTTCAGGGGATAGTTGGAAACCCCTTCCTCCCTGCTGCTGATGCCCCTGTAAGTTTTAATCTTGATAGACTCTGACACAACTTTAGTCTAAAACTTTGAATGCATGACAAAAGTTCATACTTAAACATGAATTATTCATTTGTTTAGGCTGATCCAGCCGGGGCAGCAGTGGTAGGCACACATACAGCACCGCAACATCTAACCAGTCACAATTTAATAAGGTGCTGGAGCTAAATCTGTTTTATTCATGCAGGTGGAGGCAGCGCCAGCACCAGCAGCCGACGCCGCCCCTCCAGCTCCCATCGCCGCTGGAGATGCATCAGAGGAAGAAGCAGAGGTGAGCCATCTTTTTCACAACAAACTCGAGAGGAAATGTGCATCTTTTTATGTTGATGCATTTCTTTTTGGGGAATACTATTTGTTCCTGAACACACTCAAATGTGGTAGTGTGCACACAGAGACTACCTGCAGATAATGGAAGGACACAGACACACCTGCCTGGGAATTTGGCTGACGTTCTGCCTGAAAAAATGCCTAAGGTGTTTTAGTTTTCACAAAACAGTCTATGTCTCATCTCAGGGGAGACAAAAGCAGGGAACAACCTACTTTTTTTTAAAGAGCTCATATTTTTTTTAACTCGGGTTTAAATTTGATTTCCATGACAGCCAAAGTATGCTCACAATCTCTAATGTTTACAAAAAACTCAGTTTTTACATCTTGAGTACCCCTGATCAACATGTTTACTCTTTCTGTCTGAGATTCTCTATTGGAGCTCCAACCACTTTAAGGGCCCACTCCTCACATGGGCCCTGTTTGTTCTGATTAGTCAATTGTTACATTAAAGAGCATATGAAACTAAAAAAGCATAATTTGGGCTCTATAATGTATGACACAGAACAAACAAACACCTGGAAACATAGACATTCAAACTCATACAGGCAAGAGACTGAGGATTTGGATAAATCAAAATTTACAGAATATCTGAAAAAAGTTTTTTCTTTTTTATTCATTGCTTGCACATCTACAATCGAAAAAGAGTTGCTTTATTCAGTGAAAAAGCATTGTTTTTCAGTGTAACCTACAATACAGGAATCTTGAATACTTATTCAGTTGCAGCCCTCTGCCAGTGCATTTTAGACTTTGGGACTTTGTTCACCTTTGCATGCCAATTATGTTGTTTTTAGTACACCACATAAACCTGAGCCCTAGTGAGACATTTGTCTATTGGCAACATATGTATCTCTTTAAAAAAAACTTCACACAATAGTGACATTCATCAAACATTTTGAGATAAATTACTGATTTCTATTGACTGATAAAACACCTGGTCTGTTCCCTATCACACCACAGCATTATTTCTCCCCTTCAGTCGTCATTTCTCCTTATCCTGACCTGTTCCTTCTCTCTCTGATGCTTAGCAGGTTCATAACTACCTCTGCCAAGGGTGTTATGTTTTTGTGGGTGCTTGTTTGTTTGTCTGCCTGTCCATCAGTTCGTCTCTGGGCAGGATAACTCAACAAGTTCTCAACAGATTTTGATGAAATTTTCAGGTAGTGCTAGCCATGGTTGAGGAACCATGACCAATGCCTTTGCACAAGTTAGTTTCAGAGCACTTCAATTCTGTTGATCGTTGTACGCATATAAATTAGTCTTCTTTCCCTTCATTAATACAGCAGTTACCATGATCAGTATTAGCTCACTGTTAATCCATAATGTTTATGGACAATATTATTTCTTGATTATTTCCTAATAAACTGATTCATTGGGTTCTTCAACCTGCACATAGCTATGTATGACATTTGTCAAAGAATCTACCTCTACATAATATGAGTTTCCTATTTTGAGTGTGAGAGTCCTTAAAGTATTCTTGGTAGTGATTCTCAAGGTCTTCTGAAAAATACACTTCTTTGGATTATAGTCTTTATAAGATGGAGAAAGAGTTAGACCAGCTTGAGGCTCCAGCATCTGAGATTGTCTGACCTTAGAGCTAATTTATATTTAAATAGAGGTAAGACTCAGACCCAGACTCTGAATTCTTTTCTCTCTCTTTCTTTGCTCAGGATGGAAACCCTGCTCCTAAAGCTGCAGCACCAGCCGCTGCTGCTCCCCTGAATTCAGATGAGGTAGAGGAAGCTGAAGAGGTGGAAGCAGCTGAAGCTGAACCTGCTGTGGTTGAAGCAGCACCAGCTGAGCCTGCAGCTGAGCCTGCAGCTGAGCCTGCAGCTGAGCCTGCAGCTGAGCCTGCAGCTGAGCCCTCAGCAGCAGCTGTGGAGCCAGCTGTAGTGGACGTTCCTGTGGATGCTGTGGATGCTGCCGCGGCTGATGCTGCTGCTGTGGATGTTCCTCCTGTTGATATAGTTCCTGTTGATGTTGCCCCAGAGGTGGCTGTTGATGCTGCAGCCCCTGCTGCCGACATCCCTGTTGATGTCCCTGCTGCTGATGTTGCTCCAGTTGCTGCTGATCCTGTTGCTCTGTAGTTATCTTCTAACAATTGCCTGCCTAAAAGCCTCTCCACCGCTGCAGCAGCGATAGTGAGAGCTTGTATGAGTTGATTCTGTTGCAGCACAGCAGGTGATGAGGGTTAAAGATTGTATAAAAGAAACGGATGTAGCCATTTGGTATAAAAATAATGCCAAGTATGCATTAAAACCACCATTGTTATTACTGGTGTGCAGGTCTTGACTCCACTGGCCCCAGAGATGGCCTGTTTGATATAAATGTCTATAAGAATATCATCATGTGCCTTACTTGATATCATTTCTTAATAAAAAATGTATTATTAATGTGTTTGTGGTCTCAGTTGTTGGTATTTTTGCCTTGTTTCTGAATTTTCTTCAGCACAGTGCAGTGTTTAAAATCAAGACTAAAGACATATACAGTGTAAAAAAATTGACCTCTCAGTGGCAACGCCTACTTCTTTAATATACTCGCCAACAACATGAAAACATTAGGAATTAATTGTATACAGAGCAAAACAAGTAGTTTTGTTGGTTCAGGACTTGACTATAAAAACATTGTCGTGTTTTAATTCAATATCCATTTTGGGTGCTCAAGTTAAGTGAGTAGGGACACAAGATATCAGTGCTGGTGCACATAGGTGCCATGATCTTGTAATTATACCAATTAAACATTACTATTGCTGTACTCAATATCATTTCACATTATGCTGTGAAGTTGCTCCCACTGCTGTGTCAGGATGTGTTAGATGATACTGATGAATAATTAGTATAGTCCCTCAAAACCATCAGCATGAATGTAAGAGTGAATGTGGGTGAATGGGTAGATGTGACTGGAGGTGTGTAAGTGCTTGTGTTACCAGAAAGCCTAGAAAAGCGCTGTTTAACCTCAGGTCCACTTCATCATTCACCTTTACTACTGTAATTGCAACTACAAGTAGGCCCTACTTGTAGTGTCATTAACATAACAACTACCAGTTATAGCTCTCCTACCTCTCATACAACTACTTTTGCTACTAATACTGCAGCCACAACTACCACCAAGACTACTACCACAACTACTACTACCACTATTACCATTACCCATACAGGTACTACTACCAAATCTTAAAGTATTCCACCCCTTGAAATAATCAATTATAACTACTTTACTAACTACTAGCCACTATGCAAAGGTACTTTGACATCTACTTGTACAACCATAGATATTACCACATCTACTAAAATGACAACTACCACAACTAAGCTACTACTTATACATGTAGTAGTTGTATAATACTACTACTAGTAACAACACCTAGACAGAACTCAGAGAGCGCAAATCTCCGCCAAGGTAGCTCACAGATTGTTGTTTCACCTGTTAGCAATAGTTCCATAATGTAGTAAAACTCATAATCTAAGATCTTGACCCTGAAAACCCACCCCTAGCACTTGGAATCATGTTGAGATCATAAGTCGTTTGACAGTTATTTAGTGAAAATGATTGCTCACTAATTGCAGTTATCTGGATCACCACCATAATTTTTATCACTTTTTGTTTATGCCATGATCAAATGTTACCCAAATCGATCAAGAACTTATTGAGTTATTAGCAAAACTGTGGAAAACTACTCTGTCTCACACTGTTAGGAAATCCTTCAAAATATGCCTGGATCCACATCCAGATCCTGATCGCCATCAAATTGAATCATTTTTAAGTTTTGCCACGTCTGATATGTCCTGAAAATTTCAGCAAAATCCACCCAGTATTTTTTTGCGTAATCTTGCTAACAAACAAACAAACAAACAAACAAACAAACACAAGCAAAAATATAAGCTCTCTGGTTCAAACCCCTTGGCATTTTCAACATTGCTGGGCAAAGTACTAATACAAAATGTTGAAAATTGCTTGCCAATGTTAACAAACCTTTGAAAAACATCCTGGCTCCAAATTTTGATTTTGATCGTCACCAAAATTGAATCACTTCTTCCTTTTGCCTTGTCCAACAATACCTGAAAAAATTAATCATAATCCGTTGAGAACTTATTGAGCTCTTGGTGATAATGTGGAAATGCCCCAATCATCAAAAAAGTTCCTGGATCCACATTCAGATTTGGATCACCAACAAAATCTAATCACTCCTCCCTTCTGCCATGACCAGCATTCCTTGAAAAACAAAAATCTTGTAATAATTTATTGAGTTATTATGCTAAATGTGGAAAACTTCCTTGCATTGTGATAATAATAGCATCATAAAGGCAAGTCATGTATAAACAACCAAGAGAATAGACAAGTAAGTTCATAAAACACATGTTTTTGCCATATTTTACAACATAGAATGAACATTTTGCACTTTCATGACTGTTCCTTGGATCGTGTAAGGACTGGAGATAGAGCTGTCATGTAACTGCAAACAGCACATTAGCCAACAGGGAGTGCCACTGAACCGCAGGACGCCTCAGCAGCTCTCGGCTGTAGGAGGATCTGCTGCTGTTATAACACAGCGCTAATCACTAGTTGAGGTTCAGATTCAACACTCTCATGATCCTCATTCATATAAAGGGAGCCTGATCCCACTGATCTGAAACCTGTACCACCCGCAGAGCTTTAATAGGATCAGAGCTGGATACGGCTGAGAGTGCTGACCGGGCAGGAGAAGCTGCGGTGTGTGTGTCCAAGCAGACAAAATCCCACTGATGTTCCGCAAATGGTCAGGGAAATTGCAGCCTGTCTCCTTTTCGGGGGGGGGAGGGAGGTGTCAACAAAATGATTTTCAGTGTTGTGGATTTGCTCTAGCAGATTAAGTGAAGGTTGTCCAAACTCACTCCAAAGTATCTCATCTCTCCTTGCAGAGTGCTCAAATAAGAAGGATGAGTGACTCTGCTTCACCTCTTCTCAGCCAACTCTAATCCACAAATCCTTATCAGGGTCACTGAGGCTCAATGACACCTTTAGTTACACTGGATGCCTGCAGGGGACACTTGTCGTACTATATTTTGTTAGTAATTCTCTTTTACATTTTATGTTGATAAAATAAACCTGTAGATGCTGTAAGCAGAACGGTTTAGGGACACAACAGCATTATCAAAGAAAATGGACTTTGCTTTACAATAACACATGCATGAGGTAAGTTTATTTGAATCTTAAGGATCCTAATTCATGAGCATTATGCAGCTTTGCATGTTTGTTGTAATGAAAAGTCCTGTAGTTTTTTTAATTTCTTGAAACAATGCTGCTGCTTCATGATGTATGGTGAAGAGTTTTTAATGTGATCATGGCTAAAACACAATGGACCTTTTATATCAAACTCAGATGTATTAAAACAAATCTTGACACTTAGGAAAACATCTGATGGTAATTCTAAAGGCTGATATACTGTAGATTTTTGAACATGATCATTTCCATTCTCTGAATTGTGGTCAAATGATCTTGGAAGCTCCCTACTTATTTTGTTGAAAAATATTTCTGCTTTATGCTTCATTTGCTAAAAAAATGTTCAGGATTAATACCAGGTCATGATCCTGCTTTACCTGAAATGTTGGCAACTTACAAACAGAAAACAAAGATAACAGACAGGCAGAAAACAGAAACTGTGAGTGTAGAAACCTTCATAGTCAATTACAAGATGGTGTTTATTTGACCGAAAATCATGGTTTGAATTCATCTGCTAATTAGAAAGGACTACAGTCCAAGCGTAGATATCTACAGGCAGGATCCATTCATTGGCACAAGTGTGTCTCAGTCTGCCATGGTGGGCAATATGCCCCTTTTAACTGGTTACAGTACTGTGGAACTAATTTTGGTTGATATGCTGTGCCACATGCAACAATCAGTAGGAAGGGAGCAGGTCTGTTGATTCTGAATAAATGAAATCTTAACATATATTTTCATGCTCAGTGTTGTCCTCCCTGTAAAAGCTAATTGACTACATAAATGTGTGTGTCTGTGAATGAGGGAATATGATAAACCATGCAAAAATCTTAACAACAGATAAAACTGTAATAACAGTGTTGTTAAATATTAGTTCATGAATTTATGTCCTCTCACTGTATTGGGTTTATTTTTTAAATATACTCCTCAAAAAAGGTTGGAAACATTATTTCAGAAGATTTTTTTCACCCCTTTAATAATACCAATAGGTGCTGTATTTTATATAGTTGGATAGCCTGATAAGTCATCTTTACAACAAGATACAACTTTTAAGGATTGTGCATCAATGGAGTGAGAAACAAAGCTAATTGGTGGGTAGTGCCCAAACTAATGTGCCAAAATCCCCTGCTGGAAGCTGGTGTTCTGGTATGCAGAGTGACAGCATTATTTAGTGTCAGCCCTGGTACCATTTCCAAACTTAGGACAGAGTTCTTTGAGATTGGTAAAGTCAAAGACAGACCGTGAAGTGGGCGGTCCAGCGGGAGAACACCCCAAAAAGACCAGTTCTTCACCCTTACTTCACAAGGAACCATAGGTTTTCTCCCGGGAAAACAGGGGATTTTGGCACATTTTGGCACATTTTTTGGGGCTCCATCCACATGTTTAGGTTTGTTGCTTATTCCATGAATGGAATTCATAAAATAGAATACCAATTGGTATGTGAAAGGAGAGAAATAATAACTGAAATAACATTTCCATTTTTTTTTTAGTTTTTTTGACCACTATAATTTTGCCATGGATTTAAAGTAATGCATACCTAAGTGCATAGCTGACATGACTGGAAACCATTTTTATCGGTTGGCCTCAAGTCCAGACTTAACACAGTCTGTTAAAGTTCATTGAAACATTTTCAACATGGCCACTGCAGATTGGCTTCCAAAGCCCACTCCTCTGGCTTTGTCCAATACTGTCTACAATTTGTGCTAAAGTATCTGGTAATGAGAACATCTTCAATTCTATCAAAAACTCAATTTCTTGACCTGGATTTCAATTTCTGAGGACAACTTTCTACCTTTTTTTCAACTTTTGAAGTTCATCTTTATCAGATTAAACCCATTGCTGCCTCAGTCTATCCTTTTCTTATTTTTCCACATAGAATCTAAAATAATTATGTTTTCTTTTACCAGTTTTTCCCCATTTCATTGTGTGATCTGTTGGGACAGCCTTTACTATAGTTGAACTGCCTCTCTATGTTGCTTTTTAGTTTTTAGCCTATTAAGTACAGAAATAAAGATGAAATAACTGCAGTCCTCAAAGGGTCAGACCCGTGGCAGTCAGCTTGACATCACTGCACACTCTCCACTGGAGGAAAAAAAAAGTGTTTATTACAAAGTTTGCAAGTGTCCTTTGAAAAAACAGCACAACTCATCTTTTATTCTAACAGGGTGCACTTCAGATCTGCTGCCATGACCACCTCCTCCGCCCTCCCTCTTCTCACTATGCCACCTCACACTGCAGCACATCTCATCCCAGGCAGCAAAGAGCACAGCAAGGATCACCTGTAAGCATCTTCACACAGAGAGCTCAAAACACATCAGTGAACACATAACAAGTAAGATCTGTCTGTTAATTGCTTCCATGTGTCACATGCTCCGTTCGTCCCAGAAGTGTTCATCAATCGGGTCCACATCATCTGCTCAACATGAACCACAGCAACAACAATGAAGAGTGAGTGTGTTTACAGAGTCATTAAAAGATAAGTGAAGCCCTTCTTTAACACTTTGATGTTTCCTTCAAGTCGTTACAGTATGGCCCGTTAAATGATTTAATTAATCCTTTCCCAGGGAGAAAAAGAAGAAAAGGAAAAAAGAAGCAGAGGAAGGAGTAATTATGCTCTATTACACATCGTTGAATAAATGCTGTTGTAAAAGACTGCTGGGCCCTACGTATTCCATTTTTTCCAAAGTGGTTCTTAAATGATGGGTCGAGCCCTAAAAGTGAGCTGCTGAACAGTTTTCAATGAGTCGCATATGTGTGCCTGGTATTTCTGATGTACAGAAGCCCTAAGAGGACGTATATTCATATCATACTTTAGTCTACTCAGTTTGGCTTAAAATTTTGATCAGTATTGTTTTTCTTGAGGTCTAAATTTAAATGTTTTATATTTTGGGATAACAAATCTAGTTTAGCTTGATAATGTGTAAAAATTCCTAAGGTTAAAAACAGACAAACAAACAAAAGGAACAAATTGTGGTGGTGTCCCTGTAGAGCAGGGGTGTCAAACTCCGTCACTGAAGGGGCAAAATTTCAAACATGGTCGAAGGTGCGGGCCAAACAGGATTAAAATTATTAAACTGTTTAAAACTGATAATGTTTTAATCAGAAATTTTGAACAACGTCTTTAGTTTATGGAAAACCTAGGCCAGTTTTACACATTCTACTTGTGTGACAGCAGTGGTGTGTACTTGTTATCACTTGGTGAGTTTGTTGTCAAGTCAGAGCTTTCAGACGCGAAGCACAAACAACATATCTCAGCTGTGTCTCCCGTACCGAAAGTCTCGAGGACAGGCAGGTTGCCTGTTATTTCTTACAGTCTCTGCCAAAACAGAAAATGACATATAGAGGGTCATATTTACTTGCATGTGCGTCTACAGTGGTAGAATATGTCACAGTAAAGATAGAAACCATCCTGTTAGAGCTTTGTTACAGCAGTTTGTCTCTGTGGAGAAACTCCTTGTTTGTCAGAATTCTTTCCTTCTGGAGGTTTTTCTAGGTCAGCTATGCAATATATCAGGTTCCTTGTGGGGAGATTTGTTGTTCCTAAACTTTCAATAGAAGCTTATAATTGGGGGGATATATGTGGAGAGGGAGCTGTGACAGCAGGGAAACATGCTGAGGCAGCAGGCCTGATGTGAAAGCTCTGGCGGCATTTTCCGGAGTTCACACGCACAGCAAATGCATGTGAACAAAATACTTCCAGTGTGAAATGGGGTTTAGAAGTCACTGTAAAAACACTGGCCAATGCGTTTATCCACAGACAAGTGATCAGAGTGAAATGAAAGCAATGGGAGGAGGTGTTAGCACAGGTCTTGACCTGCAGCTGTTTCAGTACATTGTGAGATTTGTAGTAGGTAGGAGTTCTCTTTTATGGAGGCCCTTTTATAATACACATATGAAAATATTTGGCATGCTGTATTAATCCATATTATGGCCTGAATTGGGCTTTGAGTTTGACATTTCTGCTTCAGAGCATCCTGCAGCTTTGAATAATGAAACCAATGCAGGAGTAACAAGTATAGCAGTTCCATAAGTGTACACTTGAGGCTCACAACAGAGGCACTGTTCGTCACTGATTTTGTTTTAAGATCTAAAGGAGACAAAAATGGTCTGAATAGTTAATATCTCTCTGTTCTTGTCTGTTGGGAATGAATATTTCAATAACATTTTTCTTAAATTTAAGTGTAACTTGACCCTGCTGAGGTGTCAAGAGATGACTCCCAAATGCCTCCAGAGATCAGTCAGATCATTTGCAGCAGCTGTGAGGGCAGCTGTTCTGCATATTTCAATATTGTATATCTATTTGACAATTTGGACCATAACTCAACACCAACAGAACTACATTTTAAAATGCATGTTTTTTTTTCTAAAAACATGTCAGGGCTGTTTTGTTGGAACAGACATGATGGATAAACAGGAGCAGCTGATGTGACTGTAAGCCAGTACAATGTAACTGCCCGTGAGACTGGGTCCCATTGGACTTCACCTCCTTATCTCTTATTAGGTTGACTAACACTGCAGGAGCTGAAGATTGGCTTGCAAAGCTCCCTTCAGTTACCAAACAACTAAATTACTCTACTATTTTCTACAGTCTGTAGTTATCACAAAAAACTGAGTAAAAAAGAAGAACAAGTCCTTTTGATGAAGTCGTTTCTTATATGTTTGTTTTGTCCTGTTTTTTTTTTTTTTTTTAAATCACATTATTCTAAAAATCTAAAAAGAGGGCAAGAAAAACATGTTGGACATTGCTAGACTTTGAAATGGACTAGAATCTGTTTTATCTGATAAATATGATGTGGTGTAACATATTGTAATTATTGACTCTTCTCATTTATGTCCATTGATTTGCTCTTTGTAATACAGTTTATAAAATACTCTTCAATATGGGTCACAATTTCCTTTGAAAGATTTGGTGGCTTTTGACATGGCCTTCAAACAGAGCTTATACAGCCATAAAGCTTTGTCAGGAAGAAATACTTGGTGCTCAAGTTGTGACTTTATAGAGCAAATCACCAGTACACAAAGAGCACTCACCCTCCTGGCTCCCTGAAATAACAATTTTTATTAAATAACATACAGAGAAGGAAGATTACAAAGATGTAATATTGAGTAACAATTAGGCTCTTTTTGGTCCTACAATTGGCAAAAAACTGATGTCTGGTGTCTATGGGTGTCATATCTGAAAACATCATCAAACAGGTCACCTTTCACACACTATAAGTTAAAAAATAATAACACACAATGTATTGACTGCCATAACAGGACATTTGTATGGGCTTGTCCAACTTAAATGGTATACATGAACCCATTTGAAGGCACTGTGAAGCTCCACCAGTTGAAATCTTCTGTATTAATGCACATTACAGGAAGAAGGAAAAAGAGGAGAAGGAAACAGAGAAGGACAAGGAGAAGGAAAAAGAGAAGGAAACAGAGAAGGACAAGGAGAAGGAAAAAGAGAAAGAAAAGGAGAAAGGCAAGGAGAAAGAGAACCAAGAGAGCAAAGATAAGTAAGTGTATCAGTCAGCATGTCTTCTCCAAACCCCTTTCCACACATTATAATTTCCATTACCTCCCTTTCTTCTCAAAGGCCCAAAGAGCTATTTGTCATCAATCCTGCTGGGGGTTTGTATTACAACTGGCTGTTCATCATCACTCTTCCGGTCATGTACAACTGGACAATGATTATAGCAAGGTAACTCCTAAATAATGACCGATTCCTTACCTGCAATCCCTGTAGGATGGAAGATCATATGTTTTACTCAGCTCCATTAAGTGCTGCGCACTAGATTGTTCAACAGATTGTTATGAAATACTCAGTGGATAGACTTCGTACAGGAACATATTATTGCTCTCTTAAAAGCATCTGGTAAATCTAGCTTATTGTAATTTAAATAAACTGCAATAATTGATGCTACATTTTCATAATTAGTGGTGACCAGAATAACCGCTTAAACATCTGTTGCAATAGAAGACACAATGTTACACAATGGAGATACTTTTAAAATAATTCACTGAATGACTTCTTCTGGACACAGGGCCTGCTTTGAGGAGCTGCAGCATAACTACATCATCTACTGGGTCTTATTGGACTACACCTCAGACATGCTCTACCTAGCTGATATGTTTGTCAGGACCAGAACAGGTAATGATATCTTACCCAAGAGGGGGTTCACAGCTTTGGATTTTTGCACATGCCAGATGTGCCAGTACTACAAACCTCATTATAACCAATAAAGCCACATTCACAGCCTGAGGTTTTGACCAACTTTTGCTGATGTTAGAAAAAATCTAGATGAGTCAGGCCATGCAGAACTAAGTTAACATCAGTTGGGCAACATTGATGTTTGTTGGGTACTTTGACAATTTTTACACATACTTAAAAATTTGCGATGGTTGATCCAACAGGCTTGTTAACACCAGCAAGAGTGCAACTGCTTCCTCTTTAGGACTGGACTTTGTTGTATGGCTTGAGGTGCACTTTTGGGGACAGCTGTGTTTCATCATGGTTTCAATGCACTGAGATGAGGAGAAATGACATATATGTTCACTTCACATGGCATTTATTGAGTGACACCACAATATGTCCCTACAACGTTCAGCAGCGCCAAGAGACATTAGGCCAAAATTTCAAGTTGTCTACCAAGCTAGCTTGCATGTGTTGCCCCAGTAATGAAAAACAAGGTAATTTAATCTGATTCCATATACACTTCCTTGTCAAAAAAAATCCCCAAAAACAAAAAAAGTCACACACTCTAATATTTCGTTGGACCACCTTTAGCTTTGATTACAGCATGCATTCGCTGTGGCATTGTTTTGATAAGCTTCTGCAATGTCACAAGATTTATTTCCATCCAGCATTGCATTGTTCACCAAGATCTTGTATTGATGATGGGAGAGTCTGACCACTGCGCAAAGCCTTCTCCAGCACATACCAAAGATTCTCAATGGGGTTAAAGTCTGGACTCTGTGGTGGCCAATCCATGTGTGGAAATGATGTCTCATGCTCCCTGAACCGCTCTTTCACAATTTGAGCCCGATGAGTCCTGACATTGTCATCTTGGAATATGCCCGTGCCATTTGGGAAGAAAAAATCCATTGATAGAATAACCTGGTCATTCAGTATATTCAGGTAGTCAGCTGACCTCATTCTTTGGGCACATAATGTTGCTGAACCGAGACCTGACCAACTGCAGCAACCCCAGATCATAGCACTGCCCCCACAGGCTTGTACAGTAGGCACTAGGCATGATGGGTGCATCACTTCACCTGCCTCTCTTCTTACCCTGATGCTCCCATCACTCTGGAACAGGGTAAATCTGGACTCATCAGACCTCATGACCTTCTTTCAGTCCTCCAGAGTCCAATCTTTATGCTCCCTAGCAAACTGAAACCTTTTTTTTTTCCAGTTAGCCTTACTGATTAGTGGTTTTCTTAAGGCTACACAGCTGTTCAGTCCCAATCCCTTGAGTTCCCTTCACATTGTGTGTGTGTAAATGCTCTTACTTTCACTATTAAACATACCCCTGAGCTCTACTGTTGTTTTTCTTCTATTTGATTTGGCCAGACGTTTAACTGATCGCCGATCACGATCATTCAGATTTTATTTCCGACCACATTTCTTCCTCGAAGTGAGATCAATGTGAGATCAATAAAGCTGCTGTAAATTTTGTTTAATCTATTCTAAAGCTTCTGTCTGCCAACACCAGCATTACACCAATAATACTGTACTCAAACCCAAGTATCATAGCTTGTATAAAAGTTTAAAAGTTCACATTTGTTCTAAATCTGTTTTTTTTAACACTGCTTTACAAACTTGAAGAATATCAGCTTGCTCTTGTTACTCCTTCAAACTGCACAAAGTTTCATCAAATGTTTGTGAAGAGAATTAAATCAGCAGACTGTTTTGTTGAAAAATGCCATTAAGTTCTCAACTGGAATAATAAAACGCTTGAAGCCACGATAATTTGGGGAACAATCTCTAAAGCTTATGCCTTATTGGCACAAAATTCTCTTTTTGTGTTACTTCCAGCCATAAGAAATGGCCATGCTGGGGATGATAAAAGAGAAAATGTACTTAAGGACAAACTCTGAGAGACATCCTCTTCGTTTCACAACTATGATCTGCTCAAGCCTAAATGACCTTCACTGAACATTAAAGTGCATTTCTGAACATATACTCAGAGCAACTGTTTTTTTTCCTACTGTCACCTACTGATTCGTGTAATTGTGAACATGAATAAACAGAAGAATAAAAACAAACCAAGAGTCTTTCGGGGTATATGTGGGCAAATCTGGTATATCTGCATCTGCAAATTAAAAAGATTATGATATACATATATGCTGTGTGCTTCACCATGAATTTTTACCAGTCATGTTACAGAACCTTGCAAGACCATAATTGTCAGCTTTGGACCATTTTTCTCTTTTTTCTACATTTTGTTCTTAAGGGTAATGAGATAATAAAATTACTGTATGCACCCACACTGTTTTCAACTGAAACTTTTTTCTTCTGGAAGGGAAAGTAATGTTTGACTTAATGCTTTGTGTCCTTGAATCATAATGTTTTAATTAGGCCTTTTAGGGACACGGATTAACAAGAGATTAAGACTTATTACAATATTGGGATAGCTCTCATGCAATTCAAATAATCAGGGGTACAACTACTTTTTATTGCATTTGTGTTTTACTGCATTGCAGTGCTGACAGTCTTATGTTGTGATCACATCATTACAGATGCAGACAGCTTTCAAGAAGTTGTAATTTGACCTTGATTGTTCATCATCTTCATGTAATGAAGAGATGATTATGTAGGGGCAATCTGAAAACAGTGGGTGGTGATAGTGTAAGAGAACCTCAACACATTGAGAGGGACTCCAAAAAGCGAGGTGGATCCTACCCGAGCTCCTGGACATCCTCTCTGAGCCTGCCCTAGCTCCTTTCTTAAACCCTTTTCATTTGTGATAGCCCCATTCAAACTCAACATTTTTCACCATTTTGGCTTCAGTAATTAATGCTTTTAAGTTTACTTCCCCAGATGTTAAATGACACAAATCCATTTGAATAGATGCATCACTGACGCAAATGTTATACAACAAAACAAGATGCTCCATACTTTCCTCTACATTAATTCTCTGGATATGAGTTTCATTTGTATATCCTCTAGCTCTATTTCCTTGGTAATCAGCATGCTGTATGATGAACTGTCAAAGGAACATGTGCCGTACATGTTCATAGAAAATAATTTGCTGAAGCCTAACAATGTATGCACTTTACTATATTATGGTTATAGGGTTGCTCGCTAGATATATGTTAGTCATGATTATACCATAACTTTTTCCTTCTCAGTCTCAAAAAATAAAAAATCAAACAAAAAAGAGCATGGAAAGTGGTGGCCCACTTCTCTCAAGACGTGTTTGGTATGAATGCAGCTTAACCCTAACACAATGCTAAGGAGCCTTTTCCCACCCTGAGTGGGTTCCACTGATAGCGTGATCAATGTTTCCTGAAAGTCTCATTGATGTCACTCGATTTTTATTGAGGCATCTTCAAGCCTGTTGATGGTGGCTTGGTAGATACTCCAGGTATCTAAAAAAAGAGAAACCATGCAGCTCTGTCCTTGTTTGTCATCCACTCCTGTCAAATCATAAAATCTGATGGTTCTTTCATAATCAATCCTCAACCACACTCCTCATTAAGTTCCCTGTCAAATTACTGCAGTTTTAAGTTTATCTGCTGATATATTTCAAAAAATTTGCTTTTGTTAGTTTGTATTGTGTGTATAGTAACATTTCTAAAACCTTAAACTAGCCTCTCTTATGGCCCATTCACACATCAACTTGCCTTACTTGACAATGACCAATGCCAAAGAAATCATTAAAAATTTCTGGGGTCAGTTTTGCAGTGTTCAATGCAGGTCACCATATCTAAAGCATAGAGAAACGTTGTGCTGGTGGAGAATGTTGTTTACCAATGGCCCCCTAATTAATTGTAGATGGAATTTAAATGTTTGGCAAGTAGATGTAACTCATTGGATGTGTGCTCAACCTAGAGAAACCTTGGCCTAATGGAGCTTGGCACTGTAGAATGCTGTACAAATGTATTGTGATGTCACTCAACAAAAGCCATACAAAGATGTACATTTCACCACATGCAGCTGCAAAATTCCAACACCATGCCAAGACATCAAAAGTTGTCTGTCCCCACAGGATGTTTCAAGTTGTACAAGGCCAAAACATCAGTGTGTGAATGTGGCTCAAGTGAATCAAGAAGAATTTCACTGATAAGATATAAACAAAGATATCTACTCAAGCTTGTACAATTTAATATAATTTTTAAAGTTGTAACATTTTTGGAGTTGTAACCTTCAGGGATTGGGAGAGGTGCAGTGAAAATCAGTTTTATGTCATATCGCATAATCTGAAGAAAAACATGCATATTAAAGCTGAGACCTGATGTGGGATTTGTGCATCTTCTGCCCCAGGCAAGACTGATAAATGCACATCTTTGTGTGGGAATGACTGTACACCTGGTTTGATGAATGTGGCTCATTCTGATGTTTTCTCTACTTTGAATACAGGTTACCTTGAGCAAGGCTTGATGGTGAAAGATGAGCAGCTCCTGAAAGATCGCTACATAACCAGTTTCCAGTTTAAACTTGATGCTGTCTCCATGCTGCCAACTGATGTCCTCTATCTGTACTTTGGCCTGGACTACCCAGAAATCCGCATCAACAAGCTGCTCAGAATCGGCCGTATGATGGAGTTCTTCACGAGGACCGAGACCAAAACCAACTACCCCAACATCTTCCGTATAGCAAATTTGATCATGTACATTCTCATTATCATCCACTGGAATGCTTGCTTCTACTTCTCTTTCTCTAAATCCATTGGTTTTGGTTCTGATGACTGGGTTTACCCGGCAGTGGATGATCCTGAGGAACCTGCGTTTGGGCTGCCCATGAGAAAGTATGCCTTCAGCCTCTATTGGTCCACACTGACCCTGACAACCATCGGAGAAACCCCTCCACCAGCCCTGGACTCTGAATTTTTCTTCCATGTGATTGACTTTTTAGTTGGTGTCCTGATCTTTGCCACCATTGTAGGAAACATCGCCACCATGATCTCCAATATGAATGCAGCTCAAGCTCAATTTCAAGCCAGGATTGACAACATCAAGCAGTACATGCAGGTTCATACTTAACATCAAGCTTTAAAGTAACGAATGGGACCAAACAGTTTTTTGATAAACATCCACTGATGCTATAAAACATACCAATTTGTGAGATTTTCTCTTCAGCTTTCAACAATTGCACATCTTTTTGCAATCAGTTGGGCGGCCCTGTTATTTTTAATTAAGGGATGCATATTAAGAAAACTTTCTTGAGGTATCCTTCTGCAAAAAATAAAGTACATCCCTTTTTTTTTTTTAACAATACTTCATGATCTACCATAATTTTGCAAATATTGTCCAGCTTAGTGGGACATGAATGATTAATTCAGGGTTCTTTGGATGTGTCCATACATATTTGACAAGTCCCCACTGTTGCCTTCACATATTGTATGCCTGTTGCAAAGTGTGTTGGTGATCAGTGCTGTGGCCTTTCCTATTTTTTACCCAAGCGAGTGGTCATTTGTACCCCCAATTATCACATTGTTTAGATAGAAGTTTGACATTTGCTTCCATTTGACCCCCGATGATTTTTTTTTTTTTTATAGTGGAGTGGTTAGGCAAAAAGCTGGGTTGTTCCAATCCTGAGAATACAAGAAATTACTGCTCCTAATCAAATTAAAACTTTGTCTAAAGTTCGAGTTTGGTTCTAATTGCAGACACACAGCAGTCTGGACTCTGGTGCACTTGAAAGTCAACAGAGTGGTCATTTGAACTGGACCAAAGTTTTCCACCAGGTGTATTAATGACCTGATTCAAGATGGACATATTTATTGCTTTGTATCCTTTTAAATTTGATAATGTCTCGCTGAAAAAAATCCAAGACTGTGTGATCAAAGTTTCAGTTTGTTACACAGAATATTAGTTCACAAATTAGCATACTGAACATGCCTACTTTATTTGGACAGGTATGCTCTTTGGAGACATATGGTGGTTTTTAAACTGAGGTTCTGCAACAGACTCGACTGAGAAACAATATTCAGGATACACACAGACCACAAGCTGGCCTCTATTGAGGCTGAGATTTTATTCATTAGAGGTAAAGTGGCCACAGTACTCGATCAATCCTTTACTTATTGGAGTACAGACAGAGTAAATATGGCATTGTTGAGCTCCACAGGTGGAAATCAGCCATTAAATTGTCAAAGTTTCTGAATGAATTGTGTAAAACCCACAAGTCCCCTGAGTATTGCTTCAAGATGTGGCTCCAGACTAGATTTATTGTATACATAATTTATCAAAATTGAACTTCACACATGGAGACTCAGGGGACTTTAGATGGGCTAAGTTGGAGAAGTTTATACAGACACTCGGTCATGGTGGACAATTCACAGAATGCAGTGCAGTCCTCTCAGACCCCCCTTTGGTGTGGTATTCATACACATTATAATGCTGATGTTAGAGTTCAGACGAAATAAGGTCACTGTACAATAGATGGAGAAGAAGAGGTATACATACCCTTTGGCTTTGAGTGATGATCCGTTGTGCTCTGGGTCTGTGCTCAACCTTTGGAGACAGTCTATCTGTTAAAAAAGACAAATAGAGGGGAGTATCTGTGAAATGACGTAACGATACATTTTTGGACCAGAAGGATATGAATAGGACCCTTGGCCCAAGATTTATCTGACAAATACAAATGGCTTTAACTAAAGATATTCTGCATGAATTTTGACAAGTTGTAGTTTTCAGTCATTTTTATATTGTGCTGCAATGATAGTCAGGACTCCCCTCTAGCCCAGTGGGAATGCTCTTGGTGATTTAGAGGCAAAAAAAAATAAATAAATAAAAAAATTGAACCAATTCTTTAAAGGCAGATTCAGAGTTTCCTGGAAATTTTCTAGTTCAGGTGGTAGCTTACCTGTTGCACTCTGCACGACACACAGTGTCTGCCTCAACTTAAAACCCAAAACAGAACAGCATACATAATAACAGTGGTGAAGCTGTGTTTCTTTTCTGCCTTCAGTTATTAACATTAGTCAGAAGAACAGTGAGCAACACATTTGCACCAATAGTAAGCCAAAGAATTTCCAGAAAGTCACTGAAGGCTATAAAGTTGTTTGGGTTCTCACAATTAAACATATAACCTGTTCGCTTCTTGGAAACCTTCTGTCCTGTTTGACAATGGGTGTGAAAAACTTAAAACGTCTGAAGCGTCCCATTCATAATGGATTCACTTTGAAAGTGAACCACTTTGATGTATCTACATGTTGTGTTTTAGTAAAACATGTAGGTTAATGTCGGTTAATATGTCATTTATTATTGAAAATGCTTAAAATACAGTCTTCAGAGTTTTTCATTGATAGCTTGTCAAAGCAGACACTAAGGACCTAATCTTCTAAAGATTTTTGTGTATAAAAACACATGCAAACTTGATAGCAAGCGCAAAGCTGATCTACTAACCGGGTGCACCGAGGATTGCGTCTGTCAAATGAGCAAAATAGCACACGCAATCCATTTAGCGAGTTTGCCTTCATGAATATACAGAATACATGCAGATTGTCAGAACGCACGAAATACTGGGAGGAGGAGATGCAAATGTAATCATTTAGCACCCACAATATGATTTATCAAACCCGCAACTGATTGCGTTCGGTGTTTTTGCGTCTGTATATAGCACGTTTGAAAGGCAGGAGCAAAACAGGCACAGCGTCACACACAGAGGGCTGCGGTCATTGTGGTGAGAAAAAGGGGTGACATTAAACGAAAATTTTCCATCATTGACTGAATTTTTTGATGAATGCTAAAAATTTTTGGAGTCTGTCTGTCATTACGATGGAGTGGAAAAAAAGGGCCGATCCAGTGTGCCAACATACTCATGCAGACACATGCGTAAAGTAAACCCTCTCTGTTTTGTACTCCACAAAGTGGAGGTCATTTAATCTATGTAAAAAAGATCCCCTTCATAGCAAGAACCACTTCGTTTCTCACTCAGATCTGATTGCATCACACTCTCCACACTCTGACAGCGGGTTTAGGAGCTGTCAGTGCATGGAGAGTGTGATGCAGTCAGTGCGGAAAAAGGCATCAGTACCAGTGCAGTCTGTGTGTCAACTTTTAAGATTGCTCTTCACATGAGAGGTTATTTATGATGCTGTGTAACTATGTGAATGCTTTATTTAGATTATGTTTGATTGGAATCACAAAAGAAAAAGAAAAAATGACAGATAAAAGTATGGCACGGGGAAAAGTGATGACCTTGTTTGTCAAAATGACAGACAAATGTGTTTATTTGACTCCATGGCTTCAAATTTCAGTTTTTCATGTACGGCCACTCTGCTGTCCCAAACTCTCCATGGTGACAGCTGGTAGCACACGCAAACTCCTCATTTATCAGTTGGGCATGCAGTCATAGTAGATCACCCGCAACACGCCCACTAATAACACGTGCAATTTTTTAGTTTGCAAATGCAATTTAGCACTTGTTCTTAGGATCTTAGTAGATCAGGCCCGATGTCATTTCATAAGATTTTGGGCAGGCCAATCAATTTCAAGGTTAGCCTTATTTTGCCCTGTATACCACTTGATGGGCCCATGATCAGGATAGGAGTGACCCTCTGTGTAGCAGAGAGGAGACACTAGCGGCTCATCTCCATGTTCAGACGCTGAACAGGAGCAACCTTCGCAACACAACCAAACTCTGTAGGTGTGTTTGTGCTTGACTTGGATTGCCACAGTACTCTTTGTTAATTGGACCTTAAGATGGAAATGAAAGCCAAGCAAATGAGGGTAATTTGTTCTTCCGTTAAGTGCTCATCTTGTCTTTGTTCATACAGTAAATTTAGCTTCAAGTTCTGATGAGGGGCAAATTTCCATTATTTCGTGTTTATTTCTATGGGCCATCTAAACGTAGACAGCGAGTAGCAGGTGGTCCCAGGGCCATAGTTTAGACACTCCTGAGCTACAGTCAGTATGCTACCAGTTAGCATCCAAAAATGCAAGATGTTAATGTGAGAAACATGACCTAAAGATAAGTCACCATAAAGGGGACTACATGATGAAACAGCTGCATTGCACCTCTGGGGGGGATGTGACATGGTGTGAGAGCACCTTTTGTAGTCTGAAGAAAACAACAGTCCTATCAAAGCTCAAGTTCATTCACCTCTTATCATGCTCCGTTACCATGTCATTCTAAACGAGCGTCCTGTCAAGAAAGGAGGGGGACACCTGAAGTTGTATAATAGAAATATACAAGTAGCAAATGGAACCCTGGTCTTTGATTTCCTATTGTGAAAATGTTTTGCAGGAATTCCTTTTTTTTCTGTCCTCGATTATTTTTTCAATGTTTATGTTTTTCCATCCTTTATAGGTCCGAAAGGTGGACAAGGAACTGGAGGTACGAGTCATCAAGTGGTTTGACTACCTGTGGAATAATGGCAAAGCCCAGAATGAAAGAGAGGTGCTTAGGTATCTTCCAGACAAACTAAAGGCTGAAATCGCCATTCAAGTCCACATGGAGACCCTGAAGAAAGTTCGTATTTTTTCAGACTGTGAGGCCGGTCTGCTGATTGAGCTGGTGCTCAAACTGAGGCCTCAGGTGTTCAGCCCCGGGGATTATATCTGTAAAAAGGGTGATATTGGCCGAGAGATGTACATCATCAAAGATGGAAAACTTGCAGTTGTTGCTGATGATGGAGTCACACAGTTTGTTGTGTTGGGAAGTGGGAGCTACTTTGGCGAAATCAGTATCCTCAACATCAAAGGCAGCAAAGCAGGAAACCGGCGGACAGCAAACATCCGCAGCATTGGATACTCCGATCTCTTCTGCCTGTCCAAGGATGACCTAATGGAGTCACTGACAGAGTATCCAGATGCCAAAGGGATGCTGGAGGACAAGGGGCGGCAGATCCTGATGAAAGATGGTCTGATTGACTTGGACCCGGCTAACATTATGCCTGAGGCCAAGGAGCTGGAGGAGAAGGTTAATAAATTATATAATACAATGGAGCTGATGCAGACCAAGCTGAAGAAGATCCTGGGAAAGTATAAGAACAGTGACAAGGCACTGAGATATCGCATTGCAGATCTGGAGCACCTGACAGGGGAGGAGGTGGAGGATGAGTATGAGGAGGAAGAAGGGAAAAAAGGAGAGAAAGAGGCTGGAGAAGAGAAAAAGGAAGACGAAGAAAAAGGTGAACCCACAAAAGAAGGAGAAGAGGCAAAACCAGTGGGGAAAAAAGATGAACAGACTGAGGAAGAAGAGAAAAAATAGGTTAAATGTTTCCAAATCTCAGAGCACTTTTCTAATTTGCCACATTTTTCATTTTCTACTGAGATGGACTGCTTCATTAATGAGAGTTAATCAATCATATGGAAAAAAATAACAGTAGATGGCAGAAATATGGCCTGGAATGCGTTTTCTGCAGTAGTAAATGTGTTAAAGAATCAGAAATTATGTGAACTAATACGGCAGATGACAGTCCTGACATTCATCTCAAATAAAATGAAAAAGAGGTCTGGTTGCATTTTTCAAATTCAGATTTAAATGAGTATTTTCTTTTAAAGGGCAATTTGATATTGCAGTCTACTCTGACCATACATACATTACAAACAAACAGTAGACAAGAGTGAGTCAGAGGAAACAGAATTAATAGTCAGTGCATTGGCAGAATTGCTCTCTGGCATGTTGATGCCATCCCATGCCCCTTAGTTAAAATCCAAATTAATTCATAATAGGTAAACTGCTATGCATCGCACATTACAAGTTTACATTCAGATAATGTACAAACAGGTAAAACAAGATAAACCTTTATATGGCAAACCTCAAAACAGGAATACAAGAGGTTCAGCAACTTGTTTGCAGGGGGCATTAAAAAGATTAAGAAAGATCTAGAATGCTCAGAGAGCACAAACCTCAACCAAGGCATTTCTGACATTGTTAGCCAACCTTGCAATGTTAACAAATCCGTGAAAACTTCCTAGATTCAAATCCAGATTTGGCGTTACACCAAAAGTTATTCACTCTTCTCCTGTGCCATGACTAACATTTACCCTGAAATTTTCGTCATAATCCACTGAGTTAATAGCAAAAAAGAGGAACACTATCCTATCTTGCAAAGTTACAAAGGTTTTGGTGACTTACGAGGTTTCGGTAGCATCACTGACTGCCACATATTGTCTAGCACCAGTACCTGGCTATCGCTCCTTTGGACAAAGCTAGCTAGTTCTTTGGTTGCAATCATATATACTGGTGCCATGGGCCTCAAGCAACCCCACTTCAAAAACCCCAAACTTTCCCTTTCAGTGGACAAGCAAAGATCACTGTTAATTTGCACCTCTGCATTGGCACACTCTTTTCAGGTTCAGATTCTTTATTCATCCCAAAGAGCAAATCATAGCTTTTTAATACCCAAGGCTGCAACATGGTCTAAGCATTTGGTAACAAGCTATGTGTCCTCACAGCAGTGCGGTGTATATCCTTTCATTCAATGGGAATGGCATTTCCTCCAGCCCATCTACCCACCCATGCCCTTCAGCAAACAAGCTCTGTGCAATCTCAAAGACCAGACTGACACAAAACATTATTACAGCAGCTCATGTCTGATTGAAACTCTTACTTACGTCTACCGGCATCATCCAAATTGCTCTCTAACTATACCCACTGGTGTAATGCTCTTAACATTCCGTCAATGCTTTTAATTATCACATTTGCATTTCTTTCTTGCTCTCATCCTTGGTGGACAGTATTTCTGTGCTGACCACTGACAGTTCCCATGAGCTGTCCACAGATTTTCTCTTTTAAAACTTTTTTTTTAAAAGCCTGAAACAATTGCAATAAATATCAAACATTTAGCCATCTGCCAATATGTCCTCTTGTGACTCTTAAAAGGAAATGGCCAGGGTTTTATATATCTTGATTAAAAAAAATGTAAAAAAAAAAAAAAAATCTGTGATCTAGTTGTAAATAAGATCTACTGTTGCAGCCTGACATTGGTATGGCCTGCTGGACACCACTGAATATGTTCATTTTGAAAGATCTTGCCTTTTACTAAGGAAAATCATTCACTCTTTAATACTTAACATGTTCATAAATCACTGCCACACTTCATTGTACCCTGAGGTTAACAGCATAGCTTAAAGCCACATGTGAAGACTAAATTATCATACTCCAACCCTTTTGTAACTGCTTCAGATTATCAGAGCGTGTGGCTATCAATCGTCTTTTTTTTTGACTGCATGGTACTGGCACAGTCACACTCTAAGCTCTAATGCATAAAACAATTTACTTAAAAAATAAATCAATTTGTGATGACTGCCAAGAACAATGAGTGAGATGTTGGTGATTTGTTGCCCTTCTTGGATGAGCAGTGTGAGTCACCTTGCCTTTCCAATCACTGTGTCCAATTTTACATTTGCTAGGGTGGTTATTTGTTAAAGTATGCATGTACAATCATGTGCAAATAAAGTTTTATTTTAGT
This sequence comes from Cetoscarus ocellatus, assembly GCA_037902135.1. Lineage (NCBI taxonomy): Eukaryota > Metazoa > Chordata > Actinopteri > Labriformes > Labridae > Cetoscarus > Cetoscarus ocellatus. Next base: position 2,648,757 of record JBAMNC010000869.1, on the reverse strand, counting down.
CGAATAATAATTCCTTCGAATAATACCACTTGGCATTGTATTTTGTATCAATGGAAAGCCTGATTAGTCACCTTTACAGCAAGGTACAACATATAAGGATTGTGTATACCTGGAATGGGCAACACTCATGTGGGAAGCGCACAAATATGTGCCAAAATCCCCTCTTCCCCTGGAAGAATGCCTACAGTTCAGTAAATATGAGTGCCTTTACCAGTTTATTTGCATTGCATCCTCTCTCTGTCTCAGCTCCAGCAGTTCCAAGCCCCTCTGTAGCTGATACACAGGGCCTCTGCTTCTACTGAAACCCAGAGCACTGCTCATCAGCTCAGCATGGTGCAGTTCAAGTAAGATGGGGAAACAGACACAGATACTACATCACACTCTTCAAATCATTTTCAGACTCAAATTCAAAATGTTCTTCTGATGCATTTTTTATCTCATGCTTGAAGCCTGTAGCTTAAATAATGTGCCTCACCAATAACAAGATTAACCAAAGTTCATCAGTCTTTCCAAACACGTTGACAGTTTATTAAAAAAGCACTTTTATTTATGAATATATTCATCCACACAGTACTGCAAAGCACATAAACCTCAGAGACAAATCCAAGCATGTGCATGTTTCTGTAAGTCCTTCAGTTGGGAGCAATAACCTCATGATTGTTTGATTTATTGTCATACCACAAAGGCCAAACAATCAAGCAGGACCCCACTTAATAACTGTGGGGGCCCCAAATCTTGCAGCTCTTGCAGTCTGAAGGTGCTGTACAGCCAGGGTAGTTAATGCAATGGGGGTATGGGGTTAAATTGTAGTGCAGTGGGGTCTTGGCAATCAAAGCATCAGTACTTCATCTGTTGAATCCAATCAAACTAGCCTCATCAATGTGCTGGTAACATCATGATAACTCCACTCCAATACACGTTGGTACAGCATTGGTAAATATTTCAAGCATCAACTAAAAAACCTGATTATTTAATTTTAATGTTATCAGGGATAACATTAAAATTACAGCTACAGCCCAAAATAGAGGAGTACACAACATTTAACAGACTTCTGTCCACCTATGAAGGTGCAGTGTAAAAGCAATGCAAACAAATTTAATTATGAAACAATGGTGCAATTTCACTCCCAAACTAAACCAAGTCCACCAAACTTAAGATAAGAAAGACAGAGAACTTTGAGTACTCTGTACTTGAAAACCAGATTTTTTTAAAATAGTGATTGTTAACATATTGTAGTAGTCATCAAAAATGAGTATAACCCTGATTTAGGGCAAAATATGGCCTCTTTAAGTCCAAATGTAAGTCTGTGCCAGATTTGGCTAAATCCCTCTATAAACTTATTACCTCTTCCAAGGAGGTTATGTTTTCGCCAGGGTCTTTCTGTGGTTTTGTTAGTCTGCTTGTAAGCAAGATAAAGCAAAAACTACTTGAGGGATTTACATGACAATTTTACCAGAGCTGTGGTTTGGTCCAAGGAAGAAGCCATTACATTTTGGTGCTGATCTGCATATTTGTCTGGATGCAAAAAATTCCCAAATTTTTGCGAAAAATCCCATAACTTAACATTTGGCTGTATTTTAAAAAATCATATCTCTGACATCACTTGATAGATTCTCTTCAAAATTTACACGATAAAATACAGTATATAATATGACTCTATCATCACAGTAAATTTCATCTGGATCCGATTCAAATTCACGTCACAAAAAAAAAAGAACGTTATAATGGCAAACCCCATTCATTTCTCCTCTCCTGCTCTGAGGGTTCTGCCCCCTTGACGCCATTATGGGAATTGTAGTTTATTTGCAAACTCACATCAACGTTTTTCAAGCCTATGTCACTACATTACCCAGTTTCCCTTGCAATGCCAGCGGAGGAGTTCTCCAAATGGACAGATATAAGCGGAGACTCAGCCGTCATATCTGGAGCGTGTGGTGATCCAGTATTGTATCTTGGTGGAGGTCTGCGCTCTCCGAGTGCTTTTCTAATTAGATATTGTACTCACAACATTTGAGGTCACAGTGACCTTGACCTTTACCTCCAAACCAAAATACTGGACAAAATCTGTCCAAGTTCTAAATTGCATTAGCAAGCGCTGTATGAGCATAGGGCCAAATTACCTTAATCTTCAACCCTTTATTTACCAAAATAAGAAAACTCCATTGTTTGGTCAGAGAAGGCACTCGTTCAAAGATTGAGGTAAATTTCATGAAGTGTTTTTAAGATGTCATGTTCACAAGAATTGCATGGACTGATGTAAAAATGAGTGTACAGATAAACAGATGGCCAACTCAGGCACAACATGCTATCAAACCCCAAGCTTTATATCAAAACTATTTATGAGTGTTTCAGGTAAAGCAGCACAGGAAGCGGTCGATCAGGAACAGTAATCCTCCAGAAGTGGCCCTGATGACACTAGTTTCATGCTTGTCTGCTTCATTAACGTTTTTGTTTCCATAATATCATTCTACTACGAATGTGCAACAGGTTTCCTCCTCCCCCTTTCAGCTCTGATTGTTCACTTCCTTTCTTTTGTCTGGAACTGTAAAGCAGAGCCTACATTGTATGAATATTAATGTCACTAACCCTTTGTTGTTATGAACTCAATTGTGAAAGCCATTTAAAGTGTCTGTGCAGACCAGCTTCAGCATGTTGAACTGATGGAGCGCGTGTCATTTAGCCAATGGAAATTGGTGCCTATCAGGCTGATTTCCCCAAGGAGACATTTTGCTGAGGCAGTCATAGCTGGAGGGTCTTAGCGATATTGAACAGAATTACCATAACAAACATCAAAAGAAGAGTAAAGGTGCTTTATCTTCTGTTAAGGACATGTAGCAAAGCAATTAAGCTGTGCATGCATGTCTGGCCTTACAGCAAACCAGCATGATATAACTAAGATTCATTATTCTATATTTAGTGCTATAGTTAATGTCTAAAATCACTGCCATGGGATCAGCGTGTAGTAATTGCATGCTAACCGCAAACATAGGTGTTGTGTACATGTATGCAAATTGTAGTTCTGTTTGTTTGTTTGTTTGTTTGTTTGTTAGAAATAATACATTACTTGAAAATGAACTGGACAAACTCAACAAAGAGAGGGGCTGACTGCATTGTCCACAGGGAGCACTCAAGTGGCAACCTCAGGTGTTGAAAATAGGCCCAGAGTGAAAGTGCCGTAAACTGCATTGCTTGAGTGTCCACCTGAGGCTGGATGCAGAAGCATTTGGATTGATGTTAAAAGGAAGGCTTCTCCAGCAGAAACAACCATGTTTACAGCCTGGATTAAAAAAAGAAAAGATTTGGTCTGAATGTTCATGTCTGTAGTCCCTTACAATTGAAATGCTATTTGAAAAAAGTAACTACTTGTCCAGTCTTGCATTCCACAAAGCAGTCTGGCAGCAGTTGCTAGCCAGTTTTTTGTGTTTTTATTGTCACATGGTGGGAAAAGTAGCTAAAAAAGCTAACTGTGTTGTCCCAGTTTTTGGCACCCTTTTGTTGGAGTACCAAGCATTCCAATCTAACCCTCAAAGGTTGTAATCATGATTATGTGTACACGCAGTCGCAATCTAAATGTGTCAATGTGGCACTGGGAATGAAAGAAAAAGACTGATTCTACAACTCATACTAGGATGCATAATTTTCTTTATTGTAAGTTTTGTGTCTGTAAAATGTTGCAAATAAATATTTGTTGTAGATCAGTGTTTTTTTAGGAAGGAAAACTGATAAATAATTTAAAAAAAGAAGAAGAAAGAGAGTAACTTGCTAAACAGCGCTCATGAATCGCATCCAGGCTGCTAGACAAAGCTAGGCTCACTTGCAGTGCAAATCAGGAGGGCCACTTTTAGGAGCTTTTCTCCCTCATTATGTGAAATACATCCATGAAACAAAACTGTTCCTGAATGGAAAAAAAAAAAATGGAGGAACAGGTAAGCAGCGGAGGTAGGTGGAGCAGAGGAGCAGAGCTTCTCGTCTTTATTTGACTTGGACATGTCCAAATGTCCAGTTGGCCTATACAGTTATAGGTTTGTGTTGATAGGAGTATTACGCCTATGCAAGAGATAGACTGTGGTTCATGGCAAATGAGCAGCACAGAACATGCATAACATATGGAGACAGCTTTTAGAAGTAGTTCCTGTTAATCTAATGTAGAACTCTGCCTCTACTGGACCCTATAACAAATCATGTCTTCTCATAATGGCTGCCACTATAACAAGGACCATTACAACTAAAGATTATTCTGACCTTGAAAACTGTTGGAAATATTGGATGTAATGTATGGGCTGACAACAATTCAGAAAGCGTCCTTATTGATTTAGATATTTCAGGGCAAAAATCCTATTATTATGCACTTATTAGTTAATTGGGGTTACATCCAGTTCAGTCTGGCACTGTTTTTTCTGTCAGACAGGAGAAAACAGCAGTTGATGGCTATTTTTAACTGTAGACTAATTCACCCTTTCTGCCCTTTATTTAAATTTCCATGATTAGTTATGACTGCATTCATTATAATAAACTAAAATGATGTTTATGATGAAGACTGTAACAATGTGGCTCATTTACACATTTTTATAGTCTCTGGATATAAACAAAGGCCTGTGTTATACAAAGAAATTCAGGCTATTGATACACTGACATACGCACTTAGTCATTAACTGTTTTGGGGGGTTGTACACTGCTATTTTGTAATAACACGGTTGGGCTGGATTGTCAAAAAAGAAAGACATTAAGTGTCATTAGGTTCAACAGAACTCACTCATCTTAATACTGTTCAAAGTGCAGACTGGAGTTCTCTAATTCCATCATTTCTTCATCATACTGTTCCTCTTCTCATGTACAATACAAACTATATTTTACATTTGGAAGCTACAGGTGGATCAGGTGCATTATTGCCTAATGACAACTTTTGGACAAATGAGTAAACACAGCATCTCAGGCTGTCTTAAGTGATTTGAACTTGTGTTTTTTGTCTGTGGTGTTTACACAGTCCATCAACCCTTCATCCGGCTGTGTCTGAAAATATTGAGAATTTAGGACATGTTTGAAGGCAGACATAGTAAAAGTTTTGAACAGTCTTAGCACAAGAGCAGCCTAAGAATAATAAATAAGATCCAGACTTTAGATTAAGAAGTTAGACATATCTCACCTTACAATATTTAAATTCTACTTAGAACTGTGATCTTTTCGCCACATCTAATCCTTCCCTGAAGACACTGGAGTTTAACACCTCTTAATCTCTAGTTAAAAGCTCTGAAAATAAATGCAGGATCTGTTAATAGGACAGCATTAAAAGTTTCTGAGTTCTGTTTGTTGTACAAACCAAATTGTTGAGGTGTCTGAAGGCTTGAGGCTGTCACTGATGACAGCTTTTATTGACTAATTTAAAAAAAAATCACATATAAGTGCAGTTAAGTATTGGGTTTTAGACTTGAGCTCTCATTTCAAATGCCATCTTTATTTTTAAATCAATAAATTCAACAAAGAATCAGTAGCAATAGAGAAAAGACAGAGGACCGGGCCTGGCTTATCTCTGATAGCTCATCTGGCTGCACAAAGAGCCTTGAAAACTGCCCTGTGGTATAGGGCTGTATTGATTTGTTTTAATCTTACCAAAACAGGGGGATTGTCCAGTACCAAACACAGCATCAGTCAAAACAGGCAGTCAACAGGGTTTGCTTTATCAGTGCTATCCACTGGAGGACATATCTATTTATGTGAATGTATTTTTGCAAAGTTTGATATAGAGTGGTAAAATGATGAGCGAAAGAATTTGACCAACGAAATACAATAAAAATCTGCACCAGAACATTGACTGTAGACTTAGATATTTCCTCCATGTTTTCTTACAAATATGGCCTCTTTACTGTTTTACAGATTTCAATGAGGGATGCACTGAAACCACTTTGTGGGAGCCCCAAATCATGTCATTTGAGTACCAGAAACAAATGTAAATACTCAATACCATTACAGTTCTTTACAGTCCTTTGAAAGTTTATTTCCATCAGATAATCTCACCTCTGCCCTCAACAGTTTTGCAGTGCATAGTAAGTCACAGCCTGATCGTCTTTGTCATCCTTATTCATGTTAAAAGGTCACCAAATTTAAGCTGACATGCCAGTTATACAGTTCCAAATATCTACTAGGCAACAGCCCAGAGAAAGTGTTTGGGAAGACAGAACATTTCATAAACAACAGGGTTGCATGTGTGAAAAGGGCTTATATCTCAGAGGGAGTTAACACACATAGGAGTTTATGGTCTTCCTGGTCCTCCAAACAAAGACCTCAGCCTAGCTGCCTACATAGAAGCTGCACTTCACGTATTAATTTTATATATATATATATATATATATATATATTGTATATTGTATATATAGATGTAAATATATAGATAAAGATATATAGATATAGATATTTTAAGTATCCTGTACTACAGTTTGTCATTATCATCACATTAAACCCTGTCAGAGGCTGGAGTGATTTCTCCTTGTGAGAGCAGCGGTTGATATTCACAGATAATTACATGGACAGTTTCCTAAAGTGTCTCTACTCTAATCCTGATTTTACATGCACAAGGTGAAGCTTCAGAGCCATATGAGGTCCACCTATCTGAATGTGAAATACTTTAATGTTGTGAGTTTTAGGTGAGGCTGTATAGAGTTCTGCAGTGACAGTGAAAAGGGATGTTGAAACTTCTAAAACCCTCATCTCAAAGTCTATGTGATTTTTCGATGAGTTTCTGTTTAGATGCCTGAAAAGCTTAAAGAGAGACTGAACCCCAAGACCACTTGTTCCTCAAAAAAATTATTTGGAAATGTTATTGTGGTTGATTATTTCCCCCCTTTTAATAATTCCAACTGGTACTGTTGTGCATTTATGATCAGTGGACAACTATTCACTGTGTCACTTAATAATATTGACTATCAGAAATAATTGATAATAACTTACATTAAGTAATGGGATTTAATTTACATTAAATATTTCTCGGGGCACCATCCATAAAGGGGAATGATAGTCAATTTAATAAGTCAGTCTCATAAAGGTTACTGACTATCAATTTGGAACCATGATTTATAATTAACTTGATAAAAATAACCAAAGTTACCTAATGAATTGTCAGTCAAAGTTGAAGGATTTGGAGTTCTGCAGAGAAGAGGTTGGCAAGATTCACTCTTATGAAACATTAACAGACCAGCAACAGACTTTGTGTTCAAAACATACAATATCTAACCTAACAAAGCCCTATGTACAAGCGTGTGTAAGTGCATGTGTGTGTGTGTAAGTGCATGTGTGTGTGACAAACAAAGGCAAGATGGCTGCTCAAAGGCATTTACCACCAGGACCACATGAGGAGTGGTGGAGGTTAGGAAAGGTTTCTTTGTTTAAGGTTGATGCCGCTAAATGAAGTGGTAATGTTAAAATGCACAGCAGTTAGCTATAGCTTAAGCTCAAAGAGCATATTCAATAAATCAATGCAGTGATTGCAGAAACTGAATAGTCCTGTGCTTAGCCATGGTACGCTAAACTAGGTAAGGCCCAGTTACATTACCAAGTCCATGTATGGAAAAGGTGTCCTTTTTGGTGATGCTCTGCAAAGTCCTGTACTGCAGGTGGTTTGGTGGTTTCCTTGTGGGTTCCAGGCTGTCTGGTCCTTCAGCTTCTGGCTCTGAAGACCACTGGTTGCTCCTTTGTCCCTGGAGTTAGCAGCTTGATACTAACTCTGTTGTGTTGTTTCTTGTTGTTTCGACTGGGAACTCCTACTCCTGAAGCAGGCTCTCGTGTTGCTGTTCTTAGGAGGATTGCGGTGCTACAGTCTGCGTTGAGCAGGACTGTGGAAGAAGTCTTGAGTTGTATTCCTGAGAAGAGACTGGATAGGTTCTGTGTCTCCTTCTACAGGCTGAGAAAGAGCTGAGAGAGAGGATCTCTGTCCCCTTCTCCAAATGACTCAGAAAGAGAGCAAGGCAGATTGCATAGCAGAGCAGGTTCTTATTGTCCTTATCAGAGGGTTCACACCTACGTGTGACCTGGGGGAGGGGGTGAGATGGTCAGCCAACTTTGGTTCAGGCTTCAGCAAGGACATGTTCCATTTAGAGCACATGGATCCCAACAGTATTGTATTTTATATTGCTGGAAAACCTGATTAGTCATGAGGTACAACTTGCAAGGATCATGAATTCATGGAATGAGCAACACAGCTAAATGTGTGTGCGCCCCCAATAATGTGCCAAAATTCTTCCCCTTGAGGAAAGCCTAAGCATGAGGAACCAGCCATCTTCATGGTCTGCCTTTGATTTCACCAGTCCCACAGGACTTGGTCTTAAATTTGAAAATGCTATCAGGGCTGACACTAAATAATGCTTCTTCTCAGCATACAGGAACACCAGCTACCAGCTGCTGGGGATTTTGGCACAGTTTGCCGGGGGTTGGGGGTGGGCACAACCCACATGTGATCCCTATTCCACAAATGCACAATCCTTTCAAGCTATACCTTGTTCTAAAGGTGAATAATCAGAAAATAAAATACAATACTCATTGGTTTTATGAAGAAGAAGAAGAAATAGTAAACTGAAATAATGTTTTCTTTCTTTTTTGAGCAGTATAGATGAACACTTACAATAGGAATTTAGAAGAACTGTTGACTAATTATGGAAATGTGGGTCTCAAGTAGTGAAATTCTACTTATTTTGTTGGAAAAATATCCATAAGGCCTGCCATCCACAGGTTGAGTTTTACTATTGGCTAATCTCTGGAGGCAGATTAAATATGAGGCCCACCATAGTAACAACAGACCTTAACTGTGACACCCACTTTTTCCACAACTGCCTAAATAAGCTGACCACAGTGGGCTCAACTAACCAGAGACTTTGCTGTGATACTCTGGAGCAGGGGTCACATTAACCAAATATTTTCCATCATTGACAGAATTTTTTAATTTTTTCAAACCATGGTGACAGCTGGTAGCACACACAAAATTATCATTTAAAGGGGGCGGTCCACACCAATTTTGCACTCCTTATTTTGGATGTCAGTAGATCAGGCCCTAAATGGATTGTGTGTGCTATTTTGCTCATTTGACAGATGCAATCCTCAGTGCACCTGGTTAGCAGATCAGCTTTGCGCGAGCTATCAAGTTTGCATCAAATTGTTTGGCCTACAAACAACATCACCTCTGCCCGAATGCATCGACAAAACTCTGAATTTGTGTCAATACTGTTTAGTCACACAAACATACCCCCATGATAACCTCTAATTGATTGTTTGAGTGTAAGACTCTCTCTGGTCGATCAATAGTCACTTTTCATCTATTCCCGTACAGTAATATTTCCATGTGACATTCTTCCTCAGAACTCAATGGGCAGCAGCTAATAGTGGAGTAAGAGATTAATTAAAACATAATCAAGGAGCTATGCTGTTTCATTAGCACATAAATTGTTCCCCCAGGTAACATTTTGAATTGATCCAAACAAATAGCCTCAGGTCCTAAAACATGTGCTCTGACCCAGGTGGCTGTAAAACCTGCTGATGACAAAGCTGCAGCTCAATCTATATGTGCATTACCACTGGCATGACATTTCTTTGACCAGAAAACGCAAGCAGAGATGTAAAAAAAATGACATTTCCTGTCAAAAAAATTCAATTACTTAACAACAATCAGACCTCAGCTATGCAAAAGGCAGATAACAAAGGCTGGGCACGAGCCCACAGCACCTCATTAAGCTGCAAGTCAGAGAAGAAAGGGGTCAACGCCGGACTGAATGTATGCTTCACATGCATTACTGTGTTGCTGTGTTCTTTGACAGCTATGACTCTCAGTCAGACTCTGCTATAATGACATGAACACCACTCCTCTAATGAGGGCCCCCAGGGTCTCATTGTGTCATGCAGTGAAGTGAAGTTTACTTTTTTGCTCCCAAACTTTAATCATTATTTTCTTTTTGGTCCTTCAAAGCCGTGATATATGGGGGCGGTCTTTTCACCATTAGGAATAGACATAGCAGAAGGATGCATCCTTTTCTGTGCAAGACATTTGTTGTTTGTCCCCAAAGACTGTCTTTCAGTGTTTCCATTGTGTCCACAGTCTGTCAGTAAGGTGTAGGCTTTTTTTAAATTTATTTATTGATTTATTTATTTTGCCAAAGACTGGACACTGACTGCATATGATTCTGGAAATGAAAATGTTGTCTTATTTGAAGCTTTTATTCCAAAGACATTGTTCATTATAAAGGATGTAAACTTTAAGGGATGTCATAGTAGAACTGTTCAAAAAAAGGAACAAATGGTTCAAGTAAAACTTTTCTGAAAGCTTGATTTCAGATTTTCTAAGCTTATGTCAGCTTTAAGATTTACACTATAACTATGTTCATCTCAAGAAATGAAAACAGTATTATGCCTTCATTATCTTAGTGCAGTATTTATAAAGTACTTAGACATTATATCTTAATTATTTTTCAAAGTGCTGAGCTGAATGGCTCCATTAGGACATTTGTAAATGCTAAAATACACTAAAGGCGGGCAGAAACTGCAGTGGTTGCTGCTTTAATCAGATATCACACTGATCTGCAGAAAGCCTGCAGAGGAAATAAAGAGAGCTAAAGTGCTCAGGAACTAAATATGTTTTGCTTTCAGTAATGGTTCTCAAAGCATGATATATAATGGTGTTTATTTGTTACAGATATTTTTTATATCCCCAAATGACATTTTGAAAACACAAAAGGCCAAATCTCCCCTTTGAAATCTGATTGGCCACCCCCGATGCCTAAATCTGAGAAAAATTTTAAATTAGTTATTTGGCTTTTCAGAGACAGGGCCTGTGTTAAATCATCTGTTCGAGTTGTGTTGGAGCATCTTTTTTTTAAGGAGTCCATATTATGCTCCTTTGCATTTTATATGCCCTGTAGTGTGTTTAACATAGAAAAAGACTCTGAGCAGTAGAGGACCTCCATTAAGAGGACAAAAAGTCTGTGGCATTAAGTCCTCTCTCTCTCCCTCTCTATGCAGCAACAGAAACTGCCAAAAACATCTTGTTCCCTGACCCCCCAAATAGACCTACCAGTGAGATGCTCCACCATTGTTTGATCATCAGTTTCTTCCACATTGGCTTACAGTAGCAAACCCAGTGCATTGACATTAGAATGCAGAGTTGTTGACAATATGGCATAGAGCAGTGCTGAACTGACCAATCGCAGAGTTGACCTGTAAACCAATAAGAGCAGAGCCTAAAAGAGGCAGGAGCTCTAAAAGAGTGTCTAATAGACAGAGAATACAGCACCTTCACTAGTATTTTGTATATGAATACTAGGCGAACATACTTTAGAGGTCATCTAAAATTAATATAAAAACCTAATTTAAGGCAAAATATGACCGCTTTACAAGGCAACACAGCACATTGTATGATTCTTGCTCAGCCAGAACTCTGAGCACATCTTTCTGAGTCCCTTCAGGACAATGTATGCAACACATTTAGAAAATAATGACGTAAATATCAATTGGCTATATTCTAGTATTGCCCATATAGACTGAAGTTATGCTGCCCCTTGGTTTGTTGTCATCAGCTCTGTGGTCACACTGTTGACAATGACAGCACTTTCTTTCAATTTGTACATGTTATGTTCTTCATTCTCTGCCTGTTCACTCTGCCACCACAACACAAGCAAATAAATGTTTACAGCATGCTTTTGTCTAATGTGAAGCAAATAGTACATTTGTAAATATAAACTTCTCGGACATTGATGGTGTGTCAAGAGATTTCTAAAACTGATGAAATAGTACTTTTTCACCCACATCAAAGTGTACAACAAGTTTTCCTGATAATTGCTGATGTTGTGGGAATGACTCACCAAAATATAACAATAACCTCAGTATCAACATATTTTATACCAAGTATGAGAAAATATTGACACACTATGATACTGCGCACATTTGTAATGTGATAATGTATCGCTATTTTATAGTGCAGAATTCAATTTTTCATGAAAAGTATTTTGTGTACATTCAGGCTTGTTTCATGCCGTCGTTTAACCTCTGATCACCAGTTGGCAGCATGCATTCGACTCTCTGCGAACACTTCTCTTACTACAGATCATGAGAGCAGACGAAGCCTTGGGTATACAGCCAGCTCATTTGCCATGGGGATGGTTGAATCATTGCATAACCGATCAGCCCCCACAGCATTTGAAATTGACAAAGGCTTCCAAGAAAAGAAGGCAGAGAGGACTTAATGTGGATCCATGCAGAGACGTATACTCAACATGAGAGACCTAAAAGCACATATTGAGAGACACTGTACCGATACAGTGCTAGCAGTAAGTTATTAGCCCCAGAGCTAACAGCAAATGAGTTGATGCACTTTTAATGTACTTTGGAATAAGTTCATGCATTTGAGTAATTTCCAACCACAAATCATGCAACCAAGAGAGGCAGTCAATGCTTTATCTTTGCCCTCTATACTGTGGAGAATGATGGCTCAGATATAAAATCACTGGAGCCTTCTATGCCAACCCTGTGTTCAACACATCACTGACATGTCTTTCCTCATATTGTACTCACAAGTTAAAGCCAGGTTACTTTAATCTCAGCTCAGTTCATTTTGGATGAAAACCAGTGTCACGCTGGAGCCTTTTCTGAAAACAAGTGTACTGTGACTTAAGCCCCCTTGACCAGAGAGGATAGCCCCTTCCCACTCTTTCCAGAAAATGACATCAGGCAGATGAGATTCTCACTGTCCCATAAAAACAATACCTAATCCTTCATTCCATCTGCAGCAACCATCCTAAAAAATATTATTCTTCTTAATTTCTGTAATTTGCATTTTAAATGCAGTCACTTTAAGCTTGAGCTTTGTCAATGGATGATTTCCATCACTGGGACTAACGGACATTTGTTTATCATAGATGATCATGTTTATCAGAAAATCATTGATTCTGAGCTGTATTTATTTATTTATACAATATTGTGTGATTTTTGTATCATAAGATTAAAAATGACTTTTCATGAAATATTGTGACTCATCATCCTGCTTATTTAATTGTGATATCGTGCTTATTGTATCGTGACCCCTGTGATATGTTAATGTAAAGCCAGACTCTTGCTAGCACACACCAGTAATTACCTCTGCCAAGGAGGTTATGTTTTTGCCGGCGTTTATCTGTCTGTCTGTCTGTTTGTCTGTTTGTGTTCAAAATAACTTGAAAAGTTCTGAACGGATTTGGATGAAATTTTCAGGAATTGTCGGAAATGGGATATGGAAGAACTGATTAAATTTTGGAGGTGATCACCGTCTGGATCCAGGAATTTTTTTTAAAGGATTCTTTAACATTCTCAGATAGGACCATTTTTGCCAAAGTGGACCGAAGCTGCTTGGTGGCAGTCTGCGCTCTCTGAGTGCTTTTCTAGTGTGTTTGTCTGTTTGTTTGTGTTCAAGATAACTTCAAAAGTTATAAACAATTTTTGATAAACGGATTTGGATGAAATTTTCAGGAAATGTATGGAATGGGGTAAGGAAGAATTGATTAGATTTTGGGACTGATCCGAATCACCATCCAGATACAGGAATTGTTTAAAGGATTCTTTGACATTGCCAGCTAGGACTATTTTTGCCAAAGTGGACTGAAGCTGCTTGGCGGAGGTTTGCACTCTCTGAGTGCTTTTCTAGTTCAAACTGTTCCCTGTTTGTTTTCTGCGCTCTCAGTGCCGTAATAAAAGGAGATGACCAGAGTTAAAACACAAAGATATCTGCTTTTAAATAACTAGAAAAGCACTCAGAGAGCGCAGACCTCCGCCAAGCAGCTTCGGTCCACTTTGGCGAAAATGGTCCTATCTGGCAATGTTAAAGAATCCTTTAAAAAATTCCTGGATCCAGACAGTGTTCCAGATCACCCCCAAAATTTAATCAGTTCTTCCATATCCCATTTCCAACAATTCCTGAAAATTTCATCCAAATCCATTCAGAACTTTTCAAGTTATTTTGAACACAAACAGACAGACAGACAGACAGACAGATAAACGCCGGCAAAAACATAACCTCCTTGGTGGAGGTAATTATAAGCTATCCGGTGCACTGCTACATTTTGACTGGTTTAATTCGTACCACTGATACATAATCAGGCAATTTCATCCAATGTTTTCATCCCTGCACCTAGCTTTGCAGCACAATTGGGTTCTGTCTAGATAGCAAAAAGTGGACAGATACACCCAAATGTGCACCATGCATATTTAAACATTGCCCATTAAGCTGTCAAAATATGTCCCTTTAGGTGTGAATTGATGGACCCTGCTAAATGCTACCTCTGTCTTTCAGTGCATTGATTAGCCAAAATTCCAAACATGCCCTTGTGCGATAATCTTTGCTGTTCACAGTATTTTGCAGATGACTTTAACCATGTAGGAGGAGTGAACTTTCAACTGGTTAATCCCCGCAGGTCTTGCAGGATACATCATTTTAGTAATAACACAATGACATGGCTGTGCACACTGCACTTTGATAAAGGTCAGATTGCACAGTAGACAACCGCAGCGCCCTCAGGGTTTTTGATAGTGATCGATATGAGCTCCATGCATTCTATGAGTGCTTATTACGTTATAAAAGGCATACTGTGGCTGCCGCTTTTTCAGTCATTGATTTTTTTTTTCTTTCACCTCATGGACTGGCCCTATCCAAAAAGATATGAAGCTGTAATTAGGGTTGACACATGACAAATTTCACTGTAGAATTCAATCCAAATCCTCATGGAAAATCCACACTTACTTCTGCCTGATATTACATTTATATGTCCATGAGTTCATTTGACAATGAATCTGTATGATGCTTTATTTGTATGGTTTTCAACACTCTAGTATTATTAGCTGATTCATAATCATGATTCTTTTGTCTGTATTTACATATCCACAGGGAAAAAAGTTCAAATATAAAGCCGCTGTCTTCTGAATTTCAATCAGCAGTGGCATGCAAGATTGCAAAGCAGAGTAAAAACTAATTAGACTTACTTAACAAATTTAACTTAAAACTCCTCCACCATCAATCATTTTAACAACACCCTGTAATAACCCACTGATTCTTAAATGTGGGTAATTTAGGTCTTGTTCTTGCAGCACAAAGCCCCTGTATTAGAGAGCAAGACTACAATGTTCAAGATAAAAACATGATGTTTTCTTGCACCTTTTCCTTTTTAAACAACTCTAGCAGGAGTCAGAAGGGAAACAACATGAGGACCCGGCTGTGTTGTGCCACAGTTCAGTGCAAATGTGTGGCACTGCATTTGAGAGCTGAACAGACAGCGGTGTCTGCATTCATCTGCAGTATGCAGCAAAGTGAAAATGTCCTGCGACTGCTCTCTTTTATTCAAAACCAATAATGCATATGCAGCAGTATGTTGATTTAGTATTCAGATTGACTCATTTTATCTTCGAGAGCAGGCAGGAAAAAAACATCAGGATTTGATGGAATATCACAGGAGAACCAGAGCTTATCAAAACACAATGATCATATCTTAATATCTCATTTTATGGAGCTATTTGACTAAGAGAGAAAAAATGAGCCTGCAAGAAGGTTTTACTGGGCTTGATTACCCAATGGCATACATGTAAATGTATTCAAGTAGAGGCTAATACTAAAGGCTCTGTAGGCCAGGCGGATGAAGGAGGGTTATCCGATGTGAACAGCTAGATGTCTGCAGGGGACTTCAGCCTGATACTTGTGAATGCTGATGTGACAGGAAAGGGGAGAGTCGCAGCACCCACACAGCATTGTACATTTCTGTTCTCTGTGCTGCAGCGTCAGGGTGACATATGACCACAATAAGAGATGCGTTTAAGGCAGTAGCCATTGCATTAAAAAACAGTCAGCGACAAAACATTAAAGTGAAGGAAAACAGAAAAAAAGAGATCACTGGGGTGAATCGACTCCTGACCGCACAACTGAGGGCTGTAAATAGTGTGCCATTGTACATGTATATGCCTGCAACATTTCAATATCCTGTTTGCTTCGCCTTCCCCGCTGTAAAAAAAAGATCATCTGGAGATAGAGTCACACAGAGCTGACTGATTATACACAAAGGAGAAACTCGGACTGCCCCCATGTAGTGTAAAACAGCAGCAACAACTATCCATCAATCTTTTTTTCCGCTGTTTGTGCCACTCGCGCGTCACTGAGTGCGCACAGGGTGGTTGGGAGGAGAGGCTGAGCGCTCACACCCTCATTCAACAGGCAGTGAGAACACTTGTTACATGAGCAGCATCAGCGTGTTTTTATCAGGGTTTAATAAATCGAGGTGGAAGGTGCGTATTTTTAAGTGATGGTGTCGCGTTTGAGTCGCGCGTTATGATGCATGTACGCGCACCCTCTACTATAAATGTAGTTTACGCTCCATAGCAGATAAACCATACTCTTTAGGAGAACCAAACTGCTCATTACATCTGGAGAAAAGAAAGAGACAAGGATGACAGCTCCATATAACGGATCCAACATCACGACGAACTACACCAACCCGTTTGTTCAGCCTCCGTGGCGCGTGGCTCTGTGGTCCGTTGCCTACAGCGTGGTGCTGGCCGTGGCTGTGTTTGGAAACCTGATCGTAATATGGATCATCCTGGCGCACAAACGCATGAGGACTGTTACGAATTACTTTCTCCTAAATTTGGCGTTTTCGGACGCGTCCATGGCCGCATTCAACACTTTGATAAACTTTATTTACGCGGCACACGGGGAGTGGTACTTCGGGGAGGCTTACTGCAAATTCCACAACTTCTTCCCGGTGACGTCTGTGTTTGCGAGCATCTACTCCATGACTGCCATAGCTGTGGACAGGTGGGCAAAAAATGCTGCAATTGCAATATTTGGAAAAGTGTTTTGTCCTCCTCTTCTCCATCCATGCATCTTTCCCTGCTGCTGATCAGCTATTTAAGCTGCCATGGTTTACCGCGAGATTCTTTAAATTTAAGCCACATAAGCAGATCTTGACTGCAATTGTATTAACAGAAGCAGGAGAAATATGATAAGCCTTGGAGATAGAAATTCAATTTCAATGGTAGATGGTGTGGAATTTTTTAGGACAAATAAGAAATGAAAGCTTATCTTAATCTTTTTTTTTTTACATTCTACAAATGAACAAATTTGCTGATCCCCCAAAAATTGAAAATAATTAATCTTCAGCATGGTGGTAGAAAGATGATTAAAAAGAAAACAAAACAAAACAAGCAAAAGAAGATAGAAAACCAGTGTGTCCTCTTGCTTAAAGCTCCATGAGATGTTTTTAACCCACAATGAAACAGACTCAAATTAATAGCCTACTATTGTTTGTTATGACACAAAAACAAAAACAAAACAAAAAAACCCAAATCAACTCAAATTCTTTCAGAAATAAAGATTGATTAATGTATTTTTTCATGGAGACGTGTGTTTAATGCTCACATCAGTATTTTAGTCCTTACATGTAAAAAAAAAAAAAAAAAGAAGACCCCATGTACCTCACACAAACGCCATTTGGCACACACTAGAATCAAAACTAATACCTCATTATGTCAAACAGAAAACAAGAGCATCAGGAACAGGATGTATAAGTTTCATTTACACTATCACCAATACACATGAATGCTGCTGTAGGGGGTAGATGTCAGACCTGCTTATCCCTATCAGGGATACACCCTGGCACTAAATGTAAGGGCAATTTAGAGTCACCAATAAACCTAGCAAGCATGTTTTTGGTCTGTGGGAGGAGACCGTAGTACCCAGAGAAAACCCAGGCATGCACTGAAAGGGCACATACAACCAGGTACCAGTACTGTTGCAGAACTTTATTTACTCATGTACAAGGTGAGAGCAGCCTGTACATGAGTAAAAAAGCTATAACACTGTATCCATGGTAGAGTGAAATCAACAGAATGATGTTAATACATAATGGAAAGTATCAATAACAGGCAAAAGTGACAGATTGATCTAAAGTGTGCCCTCTAGTGTGTTTAACATTTCTCCTACATGCGATAAAGTATGTCTATGCATGAGACAAAAAGTCATCAGGACTTTACAGCACCAGTAGCTACCTGAAATGGCTAATTTACCCCATCTCCACCCTGTTACACTCAATAACAACTGACTACCATTGAAAATGATATGTATATATATATATATATATATATATATATATATATATATATATATATATATATATATACACATATATATATATAAATATATAAATATATATATATATATATATATATATATATATATATATATATATGTATTTTTTTTAAAGTGATAGATTTGAGGTAAATAATCAAATAAGTGTTGTTTATTTGTATCATTATTGCATTGTATTGCTTTGAACTACTGCCATTTTAGGTATCAGAGAAATTTATGACCTTGGCTCCCCGGTGCTTGTCTTCCTATCCATCTGATAAAGCGGCTTTAAAAATAACCTCTACACAGTCAGTTCGATGCAGATGAACAGATGGTATCTTATGCACATTATATCATCAGAGTCTGGTTGTTCCCTGCTGATATACATTAATTCCAGCTCCCAAAGGAGGAGTGGGTAATGACTTGTTTGTGGTATGCATTATTACAGCAGTTTCCCAGCAGGATGACTCCCACCTCACGCACACACTACGGGTTTCTTTCTCTCACGTTTATATTTAATTTGCACTGCCAATGAAATAGAAATATCAACAGCTGTTGATGTGAAGAGTCCTCTCTGCTGGGACAGATTATTTTGCTCCAACTCCAAAGAAAGACATCCCGTCTTTCCGTGTTTCTCAGTGCCTTTACGCTCACTGACTCCTGTTCTCTGCCACATGTGATCATCAGCTCGTTTACTTCTTTAGCTCCGTAACACCTGTTTTTTTCTTTGTCCTTCTGTATCTTTTCTCTGCTGTGATTTTCTAGTAATATTTTGATATCAGCCAGGCTTTGATACTGATCAGTGGACCATCCAACATCATAATGTTGAATAAAAGAATTAGGCTGATGTGGAGGGTAGTAAAAAGTTGGACATAATGAAAACAGAGAGCCTGTAGATGCAGCATGCAGACATATCTGGCATAAATGTGTCACTGAAGGTTGTGATACTGTACAAGGTGTTTTTTCCTGGAACGCTACATGTCCTGAGGCCTTGCTCTTTTTTCTTTAAATCACCCTTACAGCTACTTCTATGCATTTTTACACTAGGTCTACAGCATCCATTCAATTTTGTCAGCCGTGTTCTGAAAAAGAGAACATTGGCTTGACCCACATGATGTAGATGTAACCTTGGGTCATGCTTTTTCCTAACCCCGGTAATCTGCTGTCTCCACTCTGATATCTTCAAATGGCACGAGGCCACGGTTCATAAGTATCTCTGGGTTTGTCCTTCCTGCTCGCTTTCCATGCTGCCAGCAGTGTTTCCTCAGGCAGCGTGGCCAAATAAATGCAGGTTGCAGTGTGAGAGGTAACTGGCTGAGGTTTAGAAGCTTTTTATCATATCAAAGCAGGCTACTTTTCCGTGTCTAACATCCTTTTTTTCTAGTATTGAGGGAGTGTATGAGAGGAAAATACACACTCACTCCTCAATAAGGACATACATATATACTCTTATGTCATGTTCAGGCAGAACCAGAGAAGAGGAAGCACAGCCAGGAGAATTAAAACAGCTATTTTCCAGCTCAATTTATACCCA
Organism: Cetoscarus ocellatus; assembly: GCA_037902135.1. Classification (NCBI taxonomy): domain Eukaryota; kingdom Metazoa; phylum Chordata; class Actinopteri; order Labriformes; family Labridae; genus Cetoscarus; species Cetoscarus ocellatus. The sequence continues at coordinate 2,629,117 of JBAMNC010000869.1, read as the reverse complement.
GTGTTTGAGATGCTGTTCTCTGAAATGTGTTCTCCTGCCTCTGTGCAGTCTAGGTTAATGGAATTGTGCTATTGTGCCCAAAGATTGAAAGATTTCTTCTTAAAACTCCAGCAACAACAGTATGTCTGACCAGGGAAAGTGCTCCAGTACTCTGGATAATTCACATCCTTTTTGCTGTTCAGGTTTTCATTGGAACTTCTATCAAGGGACGGTCTCAAAAAATGCTGACAGAGACTTATGTGTGGAATCCAGCTTGCTATAGTTCAGAAATTGTTCCTGGAAAGAGATTTAGGGCTTGATTCACAACAGGATTGAGCAGCTTTCAGGTCAATTAAGGCAATGACCACATGTAGGCATGAAACACAGAAATGCTGTCCCTGTTTTGCAGTTTTTTGCTAGGTTTTACTTTTAGATTTAACTCCAAGATATATCTGGTGAGCTCAATCAGATCATAAAAACAGCCAATGTTTTTCATAAACTCAGGTTCTTGTGTTTCCTTTATATGCTGATGGATTATGTTTGCTTATGTTAAAAAAGTCTTATGTTTTTCCTTGTACAGAGTACCCTTGTTTGAGCTCTTGCCCCTTTTAGACTCCTTTCCCCATAGAGTGGTGCAGGGATGACCAATCTTTGTAGGCCAATGCGGAAGTTGGCCTCATGTTGGTTCTCTCAATTGCAAGCCCATGATTAGTCTATGGGAGTTTTCACTGTGTTTTGCACCATTGCTGATAATAAGCTTTGTAGCAGACAAAAAATTATAAAACTGTAGATTTCTGCTCAAACAAACCCACTTCATGATGTTTTAGGCTTAAATGTAATCAGCGAAAGTGAAAAGCTATTCAAAGCTTTTCTATTGAGCTTACAATATGGCATTTTGACTTAGAAGTGGCTACAATATTTCCAATGTATAACGTCTTGTTGTCACCCCTTGTTTGAAAGTTTCCTCTTAATCAAGTGACCAGATCAAGTTGATCCTCCTGGTTGTGGCCACAGTAAATGAATTATTTATTATTAAAAAACAATCAGAAATGTATTTTGTTGGGTCAGCGGTCATTTGTAGTCTACAGTTAGTTAGCACCCGCCATTTTAAACACTCTACAACAGTTTAAGATTCAAAAGCAGCCAACATCCATTATTGTCTCCCATTAAACATTGAAAGTCTTGTGTGTGTTTGCCACAAACCTTATTTCAATCATTTATCCAAAACCAGTATTCTATATTTCATTTAATCTGTGGGGTTGGAAGTCAGGAAGCACTAAATGCTATCTTACTTCTGCATTTTTGGGCTCACTCCTGCACAACTCTATGTGGGCCCTCTCCACTCTCATTGGTTGACGTGTGAAGTCTGGGGTAACTGGTCACTACATCGCTTTTCTGTGACATGATGTCTCGCTGCGTTCATGCAATCTTTGCTCTGCACTGGGCTTGCCTGGGCCAATGAGCTTAAACTGCAGACAAAACAATGATGTCACGCTGGTAAGACTATTAAATGGGGCAGAGGAAATGAGCTGTTTCAAGCAGCTCCTGGTGCTGTTAAGAAGAGGAGAGAAACAAGTCCTGAAGCTGCAGACTTTTTGTCTTGTGCTATATCTTGCCTCAGAGGTTAAACACACTAAAGTCTATATCATTGCCATGAGAAAAACGTCCTTTCGCCAAAATTGCTATTTTTAAAGAAATGAAAAAATGCTCTGCTATTAAATGAATGAAAGTTTTAATCGAGGGTAACCAATACAACTGTTCTAAGACAAAAGACAAATGAAACTCATGGCAAACAAAACAATGGAGATTAGAGGTTTCTGTCCAACAGCAAGGATATAACACTTGAAAAAGCATGATATGGGCTCTTAGATGAAAAAAAGCTTTCATACTCTTGTGGGTTTCAGCATTTGTTGTAACAACAGCAACCACACCAGTTTGCACAGCCACTCCCTAAAGTGTAACAGTAGGTCTCGTTGGTGGCTTTATATCCACAACGAGGGAGTGCAACTGCAAATGTATGTTCAAACATGCAAATAGTCAAGCCAGTAAATTTGAAACAAGCAAATGTTTAGCAATATCCACCATAGAACCACTCTTACGTAAACATAAGTGATAATGCATCACACAGATGTGTTAGCTAGTTTGGGTCCTTCAACTTAATCAAAAAAGAAAAATGCACCAAAATAAACGACCTGTGCCGGGACACTTTTTGGCTCCTCTTTAAACCGTAATGGTTGGAGCTTTAAGTGCAGCAATCTGTTGATTGGTCGCTGAAATGGTCAATTCCCATTCCTCAGAAGCTGCAACAAAAATACAAACCATGCCATGTTGAAATTAGCTGTGGATTTAAAGTGATCTGTTCACTGCTGTTTCTGAACAGAATGTCTGCGTGAAATAATGTATCATGGACTACTGGAGTGCTGGAAGTCCCCCACTGTTGCTTTTAGTTTACAATTGTGCTCCACTTCAGACCACTTCACTGTGTTGCTCTGCTGTGATGTCACTCAATAACATGGCTGGGTTGACCCTCTCTTCATGGCTCACATCCTCATCCACAAGTGAAAGTATAGCTGGCAGTGGAAATGTAAATAAGATCAGGGCTTACAGCTCTAAACCTGGACTGTTATGAATCAAGCAGACCACTCATGGAAATGCAGCTTAAGTGGTCTGAGCCGCAAAAGGGCATCTTGTGGCACTGGGCCAAAATTAACAAGAACTAAATACATGGCCGGGTACTATTTAGTATTGTGGGGTGGTTTTAACTTTAAACACAGATCTTTAAAGTATTTTCACGATATTATTAAGGGGAATAAAACCTTAAATTCACTCATCTCTCCAAAAACATAAAGTCAACTCTCCAGCTGTTTTCATGATGTTTGACCTCTGCAGCTGAGAGTCTCATCTGAAGTCATCTCTGCTTGTTCAACACAAGGCTGTGATAGACTGAGGGTTGAGTTGGTGCAGAAACACCACCATGAGGTCCTCTTAAAACTGTGAGCTGTCCAAAATACTTTGTGCAGTATAAGACAAGACAGACTCCAAAATAAAGCATGTTTTATTCATGCTCTGTTGTGATCACGTCCTGCTGATATTGATTCCTCTGCCAGTGTACTTTGATGAGTAATGCTGTTAATATTAAAGGTTTTCTGGCGTTGCATCATACTTATTGTTCAGTGGTTACAAGTCTGTTAAATCAGCCACCTTTATGTAAAATCATGGGATCCCAAATAACTCCAGACTGCAGCTGTGGTACAACCTGATTGGATATCTAACAAACTGTTCACTTGAAAGGCCCACAAGACGCTTGAATAAACACTAAGCTGCTACAGTTAACTCAACAGGAGCATCTTTGTTCACCAGACTGTTTCACTCTCTGATCCAGACGGACAAAGCCACTGTCTCTACTTTCTCTATTTAATTACTTCAAACCTTTTGTTCCGCGCTGTTGTAAATCATGTGGCATCTTAAGCTGAGTTCATGTTCAGCAGGTTAATCTCCTGCCACTTCTAAGTGTTTCTCTGTGCTGTTCAAACTAAATCTCATCACAGCCAGTGTTTGAAGTGAATCATCCATCATGTACCTGAAAATCAAACATCACAGCATAATTGGACTCTAACGTCGCAGACTTGTGGAAAATTAGGTTTGATTTTACCAAAGGAGAATAAAGTTCCAATATTCACTTGTGCTTTTGAGGAGAGAAAATTGTTTAGTTACGTTGACTCGTTGAGTCATTGAATTAGCTCCACCAAGGAAGAGGTGATTATATTTTGGTAGTGATCTGATTTCAGATTTGGATCCAGAAATGTTTTTAAGACTTTGTTGACGTTGCAAGAGGAAAAGCACAGTTTTTCACATTTTGCTTATTACTCAATAGGTTTCCAATGGATTTTCATGTCATTTTTGGGGAATGATGGTTGTGGCACAAGGTAGAAGTGATAAAACTTTGGTTGTGATCTAAATGCAAATAACGTTATGATTAAAAAACAACAGCAACAACAAAAACAACAACAACAACAATAGTAATAATAATAATAAGAAGAAGACTTAATAATGCTAAACATGCACAAGTACAAGTTAAGGGAAAATTGTTGTAAAGTAATTTTAAAAGTAAAAGCACCTGTGATTTTATTCTGTCTGTATAATCTGAAATGCCTCGTGATACATTTTGGATATTACCAAGAAAAGACATTACTATATACAATAATAATGTACATATTAACACACACACACACACACACACACACACACACACACACACACACACATATATATATATATATATATATATATATATATTTCCATCACCATCAAGTGAGACTGAATAAACCTAAATCAAAAATGGTGGGCCAATGCAATTTATATTGAACAATGTGACATTGTTTCAGTGCATGCTAATATCTTATATAAATAATGTATGACTGTTATGCTGCCTTGCAGCCTGTCGCAAGTCATGTTTGCCTCCTGGAAATCAATGTTTTGCCTTCAGTTGATACTTTGACGTCACAGTAGCGTAGATCAGAAAAGGGTCTCTAAACCGTATTCAGATATACTTCTGAAAGAAGCAGCTAAGTCACTCTTCCTTTGTGTTGTTCTCATGTTTTCTTCACTTGCATTTCACATTCTCCACAATAAGCAGTAAAACAAGGACTAAATTGTGAAAAAACAACAGTACAAAAATTTAATATGTTGTCATGAATTTATTTATAATTTTGTCATTTGACCCTGTCCTTGTGTAACACACAGATACATGGCCATCATCCATCCTCTGAAGCCTCGTCTGTCAGCGAAGGCCACCACAGGAGTTATCATGTGTATCTGGAGTCTGGCCGTGGTTCTGGCCTTCCCTCTCTGCTACTTCTCAACCATAAAAACTCTGCCCCGCAGGACCGTCTGCTATGTGGCCTGGCCCCGCATGGGTGATGACTCCTTCATGTGAGAAATATTTTTTAAATTCTTACTCAAAAAGACTGTGATATTATTTTATACCAGGTGGGTCTTTTTAGTTAAAACCTAGGAATAGGCAGATGTTCAATATTTAGTAGTAGAAAGGTTGACAGAGAGACCCGTTGCTCCTGTGAAAACAAACTTAAAAAATGTACTGTTTTAAATATTTCAATGTCTCCTCCTAAGTGTCTGCCATTTTGTGAAAAATGTCTCTCCTCTTAGTTTCAGTTAAGCAGAAGCTAAGGCAGGTCTTTACAAAAAAATAAGAGCTGTGATATCCATTTGGTAGAGACAGAGCTCCACTTCCTCACATCCTACTATACATATCACCTTGTGAGAAAGAAATACTATCCCTAAATAACACACACAAACACAGTTTAAAAATTCAACTGACTTAGATTATCTGACATTTACTAAGAGAAATGTAAAACTGTGGCATTACAGCCAAATTTACCAAAGCATGTGAGGACCTGTAGACGACCAGTGGAGCCTGAATACAAATAAACACACAAACATGAACATATAACAAGACACACAAACTCATACACAAAAACAAATTAACAAAAACACACACACTTCCTGCTGGCACGTTATGTTGCCAGGTAACAAGAGTTGACATCTGGATCTCTCAGGTACACCCATAAGGCCGTGTGCGTATTGTATTTTATTTTCCTCACCTAAATATCACCCAGAAAACATAATATGAAAGTCAAGAAATTGTGTCCTACCACTGATAGAAGCTGAGGGCCAGGAAAAAGTTCCCCCTGTAAACATGAGGCAGCTCATTTTCACATTGTTGTTGACAAAGCCTGTCACAGAAACGCAAAATATGCTGTCTGTGAACACAGGGCCAAATTTGGGCTCTTTGAAGTGACAGGAGCTCTGACAGAAGGTATCAGACAGAATGAGAGAAGAGGTGGATGAAGAGCTCTTGTGTAAAACTTGAAGGTTTTTTATACATAAGCGACTGTGACCTTTTTAAATATACAACGAAGCACTCCAGCCATTTCTTGCAGTCGCATCTCAGAGAGTTCTTTGTGTAACCATTTCATCAATTTCCCTTCCTTTGGTAAATATGCCATTAGTGTGACACAATGAAGAGTAATACAGCACCACTATGATAATGTCTTTGTTAATATAATACTAAGTATGAGGTCATGCTCAAAAAAATCTCACTGTGGTTAGAGAAAGAACATCTGTCTCTTGTGCTTATAGTTGATGTTTCTTTGACCCATCGATCCACTCTGACCTCCTCTCTGCCGGGACTTTGTTGCTCTATGACCTATCACCCTGCATCCCTCTCTGAATCCTGTTAGGACTGTTAACTGAGGGCTTTGTTGCTGCAGTATATTGTGTACTGGGCATTCATTAAATGTATATTGCTGTATTCTGAAGGACAGTCACTTAGGTCCAGTTCAAAAGCTCACATCCAAGCAAGCCTGTTTTAATTATTCTCCAAATGATCGACTTAGACTTCCAATGAGCCCATCTAATCTAGAGTTGTACATCGAGACATATTGCATTGACTGCATTTTAATTTGTTACTAGCACTGTATGCATTGTTTTTTTTCTTTACAACTTAATATGAGATGTGCATCTGGATTAGGCAGGTGAATCTGGGGCAGAATAATTGTGAATATTTTTGATTAGAAAACAGCCAAACACACTTAATTAGATTAGATGTTTTGCAGTGTTTGAACCCTTGATACGACACTCTTACTGGGAGTTTAAACCTGGATATGTCATTAGCTGATACAAACAAATAACCCTCTTTACTGCAAAACCTACAGAAGTGAACAAGACCACCAGGATTAAGACGGATTATTTCTAAAAAGTTGTTTCAGTGTCTGTTAAAGAAGGGTTGACTGTCAAAATAATGCATGATGTTTTTTAAGGGACAATCAAAGATCACAATTTTTTTTTTAATAATGGTTTACTGAAATGCAACTCCAACAAGTTTTGCTGAAGTTCAATAGATAATGGCTTTTTTGTTTGTTTTAATGTCATGGTCAGAGTTTTACAATTATGCACTTTAAAATACTCAATATCTTAAGTAAAAAATCTGAACAAATCTTAACAGGATCTTGATTTTGGAATTAAATGCAAAGGTTTGCTCTGTATTAAGACCTCATTTTATCTATATATGTGAGTCAGCCAGAAGCATATTAATTCAACAGGCTTCTTTCTGATGCTCATTGTGCCTGTGAAATTTCTCCCCTCTTTTATACTTTTGTCGGCAACATACCTTGAGAGGGCTTAGAAAATTGGAATCATGCAATGGATTTTTGAGAGACTATGACAGTGTGCTAGCAGGATATATCATTCAGTTGGCAGTTGGTAAATAAAAAAATAATATGTGTAACATTTGGTAAAATTTCTTTTTTCTTCTTCTTTTCTTTCCAGTGTCCCTAAGTCTTTTTGTCAGCAACTTCAACGTATCCAAAACCTCATTCACAAAGGGATATCATAAAGGTGCATTGAGTGCGACTTAGGTGTGGGCAACTTTGAAATAGTTTTAAAAAATTTGGATGAAAAAAGTCTTTGTCTGATGCATTTCAGTATGAGGATCTCATGTAAAGTATATTGAAAAGGTTAAAAGCTTTTATCTATCAGGGCAACAGAGCTCTTAAGGCTGTGCTATTAACCCCTCTGAGTGGCTCAGACCTTTTTTAATACGCAGGAAGGATAATACCTTGTCCACTTGTGCTTTCAACCTAATTTAAAGCAAAAGTTCCTCATGTGGTATTAAAGCACACAAGGCTCATCAGGAGCTTTGTAGGGTTTTCTTTTGCAAAAGTTGGAACAAATCAAAAAGATGAAAAAGAAAATCAGATCTAGTGTATCTCTGAGAAAGCTTCATTTCGGAAACAGAGAGACTTTTCTGGGACAATGTAAGGGCACATTCCAAACTCAGAAAACCTTGTAGCCCACCTTTTCCTCACTCAGTGATTAGTAAACATCGGAGTTAATCTTTAACAATTAAACAAATATGATTGGGTCTGGGACCTTAAATCTATTGAACCATGTTAAAGTCAAAATAACATGAAATTTACTGACATCATTAGTATTACATTATAATTTCATTAAAAATGAATAATACTGCAGCATAAGCACTTTGCTGTTTCTTATGGACATATAAAGACAAGTCAGGTGTATGTCTATACTGCTTTAATGATTTTAAAAACATGTTTTTAAAGCTTATCAAGCCAATCAATAATCACCTTGACATGGTTAGGTAAACTTGACAACGTCACATTAAATTGATTGAAACATCATATCAGTTTAGAGCAGGATATTACACCATTTAACCAAGATTAATCCTTTTTGTTCTCCCCTTTTTTTCTCCTCAGGTATCATATCATAGTGACAGTTCTGGTCTATGCGCTGCCCCTAGTGGTGATGGGGATCACTTACACCATTGTTGGGGTGACTCTGTGGGGAGGGGAGATCCCAGGAGACTCATCTGATAACTATCACGGACAGCTCAGGGCAAAACGGAAGGTAAGAGGAAAAAGTGCAACACTCATTAGGATATGACCTGAGGCGCTGCAATTAGTCTGTGTGAACATGATGATCTCTGAACCAGAAATCACAGATGCAGGAATAATTTGTAATTATCTTCAGTGAGACGCCTGTGGCTAAAGGAAATTACGATCACATTTAGATTTTTTATTCAGCACTGAAAAGATAAGGGAGGATTTGGGGAAATGTTCAAATTCAACATTTGATTCTATTCAAAGCAGAGTGTGGGTTCAAACTTATCTTTTTTTATCTGGTGGTTTTACAAGACTAAAAGGCATTCATTGACATTTGCCAGGGGAGTTTCCAAGCTTTTGGTTACTTTTAAATTTTGGATTAAGGCCCAAGTCTCTGTTGATTTTGCTGCTGTGGCTGAAGTGTTTCTTGTCTAATGTAGAAAAGCCCATACCACCACTGAAAACTAATTAATTGCATCCTGCTGATACACAAGGATGTGAAAACAAAACATTTTTGATGAGATTAAACAATAAAAGGTTCATTATTTGCTGCCTCTTTGGAACTAATATTTCAGTTTTGATTAAATAGGCTTGTAAAAGGACATGCAGTATCAACAGTAAATCTACCTCTCTGTTAAAGTAATCAATGATCAAAAAATCAGCTGTCATTCCAACAAACTCTTTTTATTGGTACTGTTGGACTTAAGTTTTTTCTTTTGATACATTAAACAGACTTGAAAATCAAACTGGCCTATCAGATCTATACTCGGTGATCATCATCTGGCAGCCTGAGGGCCACATCAGGCCTCCCACAGATTACAATCCGGCCCTCAAAATACTATCAAATGTAGAAACTGCAAGAGGGATCAATATGTGGTGTTTTTGGGGGCTATCTTCATGTTATCAAATCAACACAGAACAACTGAGATTTTTAACACGTGACTTCATGTTTGAACCATTTACATAAATCAACTTGTCAACCATTATTAACTGAGCCTCAACCAGTAGAATGAGTATTGGTATCAAAGACAACAATAGACAACTTTAATTAGCATAAACTTGGTCTCTTTTTTGAGAAAATTTTGACTCCAATTGCGTTGCAATAATTGCATTTTGTTCAGTAATTACTCGTACTATTGTCTTTATCATTGTGCCTTGGATTCTTTTTTGTTTGTATGAGTGGACTCTGCAAGTTTGATAGTTACCAGTGGAGATGAAAAACAGCGTCTGATTAAGAAGCTGGAGTATCTCAGGTTGCCCTGTGTGCTCCAAATTTTTCATTTACTGGGGAATGTCACAAGGTTCAGTTGTGGGTCTACTGTTATTTAGTCATTACATGCCTGGTTTCATCAAACAGAAATATGATATTAAATTTAGATGCTGGTAATTCATAAGAAAAAGTTATTCTTTCCCTTGGCAACCTCTTTCTCTATATAACCTGGTCAAATGTATAGATGCAATAAGCTAATGGATGTTTCGTCACTTCTTAAGATGAACAATGATAGAACTAGAATTTTGATAGTAAATCCATAAAAACAATGCAAAGTGATCAGCGCACATCTGATTAACCAAAGTGCTTCTGTTGTGACAGAGTTTTAAGACTCATAACACAGAACCTGATGCCTGCAGCAGCCAACCTTGAGTGAATGTTATTAAAGTAATTATGGGCATATTTTATTTTTTATGAAGGCAGAGGTGGCTGCTCTCTCCCGCCAACGCCTGCCGATGAGAGATTGCTGCAGAAGATAAATAGTATGACACAGAGGGAGCCATAGAGCATGAAGTGAGCCATAGTACAGAACAGGTGGAAAAACAGACAAAAACTTTTTTTATCATCTGTTCTAATGTTTCTTAGTTTGAGCAGATCTTGTAGAAACATACGAGTTCACAAGGATGAGATGGACAGCAGTGGATCATTAGTGATCAATTAATTATAAAAAGCTCAGGAACATGTCCGTATGAACCTTCGTTTTTTGTTGTTGTTTTTTTTAACAGAGAGCTGTTAAAAGCTGCTTTCAGCATGAATTTTCCTTAATATTCCAATAAATGGATAAAAACATATGACTTTCCATGTCCTGAAAACAATTATTTCCACTCGACAGATGCTGATCCCGATTTGCTTTTTGTGGATAAAGATTTGGAGAACTTCTGAACTCTCTACCTGTCTGTATTGTTGTGAAGACACTTCACATTAAACATTTCAAGTAAAAGAACCCTTACTCCCAAGAACACAACCTTTGTGGTTGTCACTTGTCCTTAATCAACAGTTTGTCCATTCGTCCAGGCAGGCATACGCTCTAAAAACAACTGTCTCCTGGTGTCATGTGTTGTTCGGGCTTTGTACCTGACACTAAGGCAACCTTGTAGTGTGACTGTTTTTAACTTGAGGAATACATAGCATAAGAAATAGAAGTTGCCAGATTGTCAGAGAACTGTGGTGATTTATTGGAGCATGATTCAAGAGGATGTTGTGGGAATATGGAACCAGCAAGAGGATAGGACTCCAAAAAGTTTAAAGACAGGCCAGGGAGGTAAATGTTGGCCAGAGGTATGTACGGTTTACATAACACAATCATGTCTGGGTTTTTCACAGATCCAGCCATTACTTTGCTCAGCCCTGGTCACAAGCAAAGGATGACCAGAAGACCCCATGACCCATACCTCTCACCTAGACCTCCTTTAGTAAATTATATGTTATCCATGTTCATTAGCCTTGATTCAGCATGAACATGTATGAATCATTTGTAAGAATTCTCTCAAAGTGTTTTTGGAATATTAAGTGCACAAGATTGATTTCACAAGCAAAGGAAAAATATAAGGTTCCATGACTTTGACCTCTGACATGCAGCATAAAAAGAGACAACCCTCAAGTCTGAGTGAATGTTTATGCTAAGTATGATTAAAACCTTTTAAAGCTTTTTTGAGATTATAATGTCCATTAATAACAAATGATCACAAGACTTTATAAACTTACGGAGCCCCTAAGGTGCCACAGAGAAAAAAAATATATAAATTGTGTGCAGAGATAGTAAAACGTGAGCACGATGTATTAAAACGTGCGCATGTCTAAGATAAAACGTGTGCTCAATTTAATTATACAAGCAAGCGGCAACAGACAGCCGGACTCATCAGTAGATGGTGGTAATGCCCCATAATATTGTGGTCACCTGCCAGTAAAAACCAAGAAGAAGAAGAAGAAGAAGACAGCCGGGCTCGGTTGAAGCATCCCAGTAACCAGCCAACGTTAGCTGTGTCTGTGAATGTAGGAGTGCAGGGTATGTACAGTCCCTTAGGCTATTTATCAGTACCTTAAATAAAAGCTGCACAACTTTCAAGACTCAAGCAAAGCTCGTGTCTTGCTGCCACCCGCTGAATAAGGTGGAGGGAGTTAGCCCTGAAGTTAGCTACAACTTCGCCTCTGTAGCAGCAAACAAGTCCCCCCTGTGCATCCCAGGTCAGGACACTGATCTGAGTACTCCTTCTGCCGGCTGAGCCTGTTGTCTTTTAGTATGCGCAGCAAAGTTCTCCAACTTAGGATTATTCCATCTCTCATGGCAAGAGCAGCAAGAGTGTCATTATATGACATTCCGAGGTGGAAGTAAAAGTTAACTAGCTCACTTCTTCTCTCCATTGTGTGTGTCTGTAAACATCTGACATCACTGAGGGAAGCCGTAGTGGACAAGGACAAGGACAAGTCAAAACGTGGTAAATAACTTTATTTCGTGCGCAAATATATATTACAACATGGAGGGACAAAATGCAGTTAAAAGAGAGGAAACAACTTCTCTGATCGGGAGACTGATACCGTCACAGGAGAGGAGCAAAATAATAAATCATTGTTGGTTGGACATCTGAAAAGTGAGGTTAATGGCAGTCAGAGACATCACAACTGCAAATGCGTGCTGGAGATGATGTATCTAAAATGACTATTCAGCTTTAAATCTGAGAACCTTTCAATGTACAGATTCTTATTCTTCACAGACAGATTTGTTGCAGCTGGCTCAGTGCTTCCCATCTGGCTTTTCTACCTTCCAGTTTGAGGCAAAAGTAGGTGGGTCATAAACAGTTCCTTATGCCAAATATCTCTTTATGCAGCATCACTGACAATACAAGGTCTTTAATATTAACATATAGAGAGCTGATTCATCCCATTACATGGGTTGTTTTCCCTTCTGGCAACACAGCCTTGGTCTATGTGAAGTAGACTGGTATGGTTGGCAGGTGTCAACTGATGCTTTACTAAAAAAGAGGCAGTCCAGTTGGAGATAGTCCTGGGGCAAAGGAGAAGAGAAAAAAAGGCTTTATTTTAAAATTATGACTGTGACTCAAGATAAACATTCCCAGGGAATCGATCCAAGAAACTTAGGACAGCCATTTGGAGACTACTGATTAGAAATGCTGCGGAATAATGAGCCTCGGAGACAGCAGGCACAATTGATTTGGCTTGATTCATTAGTGAGCCAGCATGCAGGAATTGTTGCAATCCAACACCTTAAGTACACACACAAAAGAAAACAGGGTAATTACAGGGTTAAACAGAGAAGCATGGAAAAATTGAGGCACTGCAGATGTTGTGATATGAGAAAAATCAATACAACACACAGTAGATGACTTTAAAGAAATACAAAATATGTGATTTTTACCAACGCTTGTCTTTACATACTAAAATAAAATAATGAAACAAATAATACATTTAAACATAGACCATAATCAGTCTAAACCACTGCCTCTACATATCACACCTCACACGGCGTGGATTTTGGGGACTGGTCACTGCAAGCTGCAACAGCTATACTGTGTGACTGTATAAAGGATGTGCCGCTGGTTAAAATGTCTAGTTTTGGAAGTTGTGTCCTCACATGTATCCCTAGTCACTTGAAAACACTTTGTGAAACAACAGTATGAAGTACAATTAACTACTTTATTGATTAGAGTCAGATATCTTGGTTGACAGCATCAGATTTGCAAGATGGTGAAACTAAGTCTTAGTGTTTGTTGATCAAATCAGGCCCTCAATCATGATTTGACCCACCACAAGAGGCTGCCAGAGCTTCAGGCTACAGCTTTACCGCTGAAATATTCTTTAAATATTCTTTTAAACACAATCCAAATTTGCCTTAGGTTGGATTTTGAATAAGTCATCTCAGAACATCTCTGACATTAACTTATTGTAGTTCTACCATCAGTATAGCCCTGTTACATGGTATCTATAACAGTGTCATAATGGTGTCAGTGTGTGGTTATGTTACATGATGGCATTGCAGAAACAAGTGCAAGAGACATGGTGTGTGAGTCCACAACTAGAGCTCCATAACCACACAAGCATGCATACACACTCAAACACAGCCCTGTTCTGCTACACCAGCTCCGACATTACATATTGTCAGCTCGTTCCCCCATAACACCTCCGTCATGCACTACCACCTACGGCAGGTCAAAGGGTGCACAACTCGATATCTGCTTGCCCATGCCTCCTCAAAATCCTAAGATATAATTAGCTCTTTGCCTTGTCAGAGGTGGGATTTGATTTAAAATCACATTTTTTTGCTGTATTGCAAAAGCCTCTGGTATGTTTCACTGCATTTCAATGTCTCATTGCATGTTGTTGGTTGAAATCTTTGTGCCGTTAGACAATTATCTTCTCTGTGGGTCCCTACAATTATTGCTCCTCTTCAATGAGAAGTTAAAAAATGTGATCTGATTTTTAATTGTTCAAATATCTTTAATGTTGAGTCGATAGCTTTTTGTATTTTCATAGAAAAACAGTTTCTTTCATCAGTAACAGTTTCACCTGATGGTTAGTCATTTCTGAGTTTTACTGCCAGTAGGTGGGTCTGTGGAGAATTCAATGTTTATCCATCCTTTTCACTGATATTTCAGACAGTCTGTGATTTGGGGTTTGTGCCAGTGATTTTGCAGTACATGCTCTTCTTTTCTTGGGAAAGGATGTCATGCAGGTTTATAGTTTTTCTGTTCAGAGGCTCTCATTGGAAAAGGTTACCCGGGGGAGAAAATAGCTCCAGGCATCAGCCAACCAGCACAAAAATGTCAGCCAATGCTTTTACAGAATATCAGACTTATACAAAATTAATCAAAGATTATGTATTCAAAATGTATTTTTAAGATATGTTTTCAAATATGTAGTTCAACAAAAAAATAAGTCTGTGGTAAACTGCAGTCCCCAGCAACTGATCCTTCTGTTGCTGGAAAATTAAAGATAGAAAAAATAAGTCAACTTTTGCAGAATCAAGTAAACTTCCATTATAGCTCAGTTAACTAACTCTATTGACAATGTGCAATTCATCCATGTGCAATCACTTACATTCATGTGCCATTACTTGGTGAATGTGTAAATAATCCTTATAGGATTTGCTTTTTAGTTTCTGTATTCAAGCCCTTTTTTATATTTATATTGGTAGAATAATGTAAATACTACTATTTTTCATGCTATTTTTATACAATTTTTATGCTTATTCTTTATCAACGCTGTCCCCTTTGCTGCTGTAACATTGCAAATTTCCCCGTGTGGGACGAATAAAGGTCTATTCTATTCTATTCTATTCTATTCTTAATAAGTTCCATGTCTGTCATCTGGCAGATATATCATACAAAGCTTGAAGGTGAGATTTCTTCTGGTCAGAAAATGACCAGGCCAGTCAGTGTCATAAGGCTTAAGAGGCAGTAGTCAGAAGTGTGGCTTAGTTTAAAATCAGAAGTGGCTGCAAACCTCTGAATGGCCCATGATTGATGTGACAGAATGAAAATTTATTGACACAATCTTTAAACTGGCTGTTCAGGCCATACTCAAAAAGACTATTTATTATCAATTTAACAGAATGGGGAATACGGGGGAAGGCTGGTGAGGGTAATAAGTTCTATCATGATCCGTGCACATTTCTGTCTGCAGAGTTAAAGCAAAAGTCCAGGTATTGTCAGTGTAAATATGACTTATCTTTTTCAGGTTGTCTTAGTTTTGACCCGTGATAGAGGCTGCTCTGGGCAGTTTTTACAAAATAGGGGTTGGGATGTTGTTATCTAAGCCTTTTCTTAATCTCTGAAACCTCTTCTTGCCCATATTGGATCCTCTCATGTTAGGCTTTAAATGGTCCTTCAGCAACCTTGTGATAATCTCTTAAATTTCCAGATAGGTGAAGTCATTCAGTGTGTTCAACCCTTTCTCAGATTAAGGTATGACTTCTGTCTTTCCTTGTCAATGGCTAATTGGCAAGAGAGATAGTTGCTCACTTTTATCGGTATCCTGATGACTCATAAACCTCTGAGGAAAGAAAAAGTGCTCTTGGTTGAACAGTTAGAGGCTACTGTGTGGTTTTCAATAATAATAACAGAACAATTATAACTTGTTATAATCTGCTATGAAAAAGGTATGAAGTCATTTTGTAATATAACTTGTACCTCATTTCATGTAAGTGTTTGCCTCTAACAGTCATTTGTAACCTTTTCAGACCTGAAACTACTGAACTAAGGTAGGAGTTATCCTGACTTTAGATTAATGAAAATCATTTTGTAAGACATTATTATGACTCCTAAAATAAGATTATTAAGTATATTATCCTAAATGACAAAAACAGCTTTAATCCTCATAAGGGACTGATTTAATTATGTGCTATAGTTGAAGTTATGATGGTGGTAAACATTTAAGATCAAAAACATCATGTTTCTCCTCTGTGATTGGGATGTTCACATGTACTACAGTCACCTCAGAGAGAGTGAATTATTATTAATCATATCACCTGGAGCACATTAGGCCTGCAATTCCATGTTGTCTGATGGAAACAAAAACTTCCATCTTTCTCATTTTTATGACTAAATCTCAATGAAAGTCTATTTGATGTTAGTTCAAGTAGTTAGAGACCTGATGACTCTGCATGCACA
Organism: Cetoscarus ocellatus; assembly: GCA_037902135.1. Taxonomy (NCBI): domain Eukaryota; kingdom Metazoa; phylum Chordata; class Actinopteri; order Labriformes; family Labridae; genus Cetoscarus; species Cetoscarus ocellatus. The sequence goes on along the minus strand of JBAMNC010000869.1, from coordinate 2,612,825 downwards.
GGCTGCAAATGATGCTGTTCCAGTTCCAGATACAGCAACATAACACAGGCAGATGCTCTTATGTGGAGTGGATCTTTAATAAGTGTTTTCCCACTGTTAGTAGCGCCTCGTCCTTCTGTTTGTCAATGCTCTGACCAAATGAACAGAGTAAAAAGTCTGTTAGTGGCTTCAGTGTTCTGCTGTCATTGCCTATTTTGCAGCTGTGTGAGTGTGCTGGTGTATGTGGCACCCCGGCATAGTGAGCTTTGTTTAGGTTCAAGTTGCTATGATGTGGATTAATCATAACTTAAAGTTAGAAATTGGTTGATAATGATAAAATTACCAGGTAAGTTATTGTCCGCACAACGATGATATCTGCAGATAATAGCTTGGAAAGTTACACATCTGAAGATTTCTACTTGTGAGGATGTTTGTATTTTCCCCACACTAGGAACCATTGAGAGCAGACACAGGTGTGTGTAGTCTGCTCAGAGCAATGTCAGGTGTGTGGCTGACTGGCCTTGATTATGACCAGGTGTGGTGAACTGATATATACCTCTGGGTCTTAGTACTCAGTGCTCACTCAATGTCTCACCATCAGAGACTGTGAGAGCTTCTCTGTGTATTTTGAGTTGTTCTAATGTGAAAAGTCTATTTCAGCACTTAAAAATGCTTGTGTGTGATTTACCCTAAATGAAGTTTGTAGAAAACAGAAGAAAAGGAAAACTGGAAGTTATAATCAAGCCTCCCTGGTCAATTTTGTTTCATTAAGAAGTGCAGTTTAGCTGCATGGTAGCAGTGATTAAATTTTGAAATTAAAATCAAAGAAAAGCTTTTAGTTATTTGGCCAGAAGCAACCTTTGTTTAATTTCCCCATCCCTATAATTGCTCTATTCTCGTAGTTATTGCTCTGGAATAACTTTAAGAAACCTTCAGCTGTGTCCCAATCACTCTTCCTGACACCACTGGTATTAACAGCTGATAAATCTGCCATGCATATCAGCCAAATATATCCTTATATCGACTGAAATACAGGCAGAATTTTTGGATACACCTTAATGCTTCACCCTTTTACCACTGAATGTCAACTATTAAGAAACAACAGTATCACATATTAGTGAATTAAATGTTGTGTTTCTTGATTCACACACTGTTTGAAAATTAATTCATGAATGCAAAAATTAAAACTTTATTTATCTTGAGTATTTTCTTATTTTATGTCTAAAACAATGTGTATGGCAAAGGCAGAAAATATCTCAAGGTCTCTTTTCTTTCAATATTGTTCAGCTCTGGGGCATACGCTAGCTTTCTGTTTATGGTGCAGTTGGTGTTAATGGAGTAATCTTGGCTTTTTATAGCACTTTTTTTCTTTTTACTGCCCATTTGTTCCAATTGCAGTTGCTGTATATTTTTATGTTTACATCTGCTTTTCAATTGGCAACATCACTGAGAACTATGCTGACTTGTCCTAATGTCTTTTTGGTTGTTTTACTCACTTAACTTGAACAAATAAAACTTGTGAGCTGAAGTAGTAAAAATGAGTGTTAATGTCACACAAAAAGAGCCTTTGAAGAGTTTGATCCTTTTTTAAATGTCTCCCAGTTCATCATCTTTATGAAAAACTTTCTCTGTAGCCATCAGCCTCTTAGAATCAGACTTGTCACAATGTATACTGACAGAAACATTTATGAGTCTGTTGTTGCACAGTGGTCTGCTTGGCTATAGTGGGCCACAAGTCCTCTATTTTCAGAACCTGCCTGAGGCTGTACGTTTGAAATGTCAGTCTGAAGTGTAAGACTAATGGCCTGTCATAAGTCTACTGTGCCACTCTTAAAGACCGCTTGTGTTCGACTGGTGTTGTAATGTCCATTCATCGTCAGCAGTCTTTTTTTTTTTTCCCTTAAGACAAACTGCAGGTTTGCACAAGGGTGCACCTGCATTTGCGTGTTGGTGTAAGGCTTGACATGGATTTCATTTAAAAGAAATCAGATGTTTCAAGAAATGGGGCACATTGATGTTGAGTGTCATGCTGACCTCTGGGACAAAATGAGACGACTGATATATGGACAGAAATGCATGTCCTGAGAGACAAAAGGGTGATAAGAGTCAGTACAGTGTTTCAAGGGTTGTTGACAAAAGGCAGTCCGGATCACACGGGAGATCCTTCCTGAAGATACTCAGGAAGAACAACCTGACAGAGAAACTGTTGATGTCTGCACTATGGAGTCAGTACTGAGCTACGCAATTCACTGTGGTTTTCCAGCTGCATGGCAGCAGAAAATAAAGCCCTGCAGAGGTTCATAAACACTGCACAAACAATCATCAGCTGCCCTCTCCCATCTCTGGAGGACATCTACAACACACGCTGCCTCAGGAGAGCCCTGAGATCCATCCCACCCCGGTCACCACCTCTTTGAACTGTTGCCCTCAGGGAGGCGTTTCAGGACCACCAGTGCAAAAACAGACTGAAAAACATCTTCCCCAGAGCTGTCATCGCACTAAACTCCTCAAAATCCCATAACACTTGAACATTCACAATATACAGCCTTTTGATGCAATATTCTGAAGCCTGTGCAATATTCTGGTGTGCTATTTATATTTATATTTATAGGACAACATCAGTTAATTTATTTTATTTGTCTTTTATAGTCATAGTTGTCATTTTTATTGCCTTGTTTTTTTTAACTTGTACTTTTTATACTTGAATCTGTGAGAGCTGCTACTTCAATTTCGTTGCACTGGGGCAATGACAATAAAGAGGTTCTGAGATGGTCTTTTTGTTGGTTTTGCCAAAAGTGCCATGGCTACAGTCAAATAACATTCAGTGAATGTTTGTCTTCAACAACAATCAAATCCTCATCCTTCTCACAGCCTGGCACTCTTACTGAAACACTTTGTTGTATGTGATGCTGCTGTAAAGGTTTTTCTAATTCTTTCTTACAACGTCCTTCATTGTCTGTCTGTCACTGATTTTATCTAATGAATGAAAAGAGCTTCTTTGTTCACAGAAGAAAAACCCTATCACCTAAAAGCAGCAAATACTAGGCCTTGAAAAGGAATTAAATGCTCAAAATACAGAAGTCTTGAATCGATTAAAGCCTAGTCAAGTCAGTCCAGTTGAATCTAACATTATTGCTATATTCACTTTTACATGTATGTAAAAGAGGCTGTTTAAAGACATAAATAATAACAGTTTGATTTGATGGTGTTTTTGTTTTTTGTTTAGATCTTTTAAATCAGAACAACCAAGCATTAAAATACCCATTCTCGGTTTTGTCATGTGGCACCTTTTTGCTTTTTCTGTTGAGGACTATAAGGTATAAAACTGCATTGAAAGCAGTATGAAAAAGACCTTAAATTCATTAAAAAAATGTGGTATGAGGGCATAAATCTGTGGAGTTTTCTACAGTACAAAGAGATGTGAATTAGTTGGATGGGTGTCTCTCTCAAAGCGCGCCTCTTTCTTTAAACAAAGGTATGTAGTAAAAGACATGCAAACAAGTCTGACAGGTCATGATACATGATATGATGTGATATAATTTGATATAGTAAAACAATAGACTATATTAAATAATTGGACAAAGCCGTGTGGCTGTTTTTTATTATCAAAGAAGCCTTTGAAAAGGTTGTTGACACATCGTAATGGATGATGCCACACTGTACTTTTCATCTTAACTGAACTTTAGCTCGACCTACTCACACTTAAAGAGACTATGTTGAGGCAGGATTTAAGGCCGTCTGAACAATAATGACTGGCATGTATTGCCCTTACTTCTAAACCGGAAATCCTTAAAAAAAGAAACAGGAGTGATATAAAAAAAAAATCCACCCAGGCCATAAAAAAAGATCTGTTTCCCACACACAATCACAGTACCTCCTGGGTCCTGCAGTCAGCTTCATCTGGTCACTTGAGAAACTATGGCTTTTGGCACTTCCACATTGGCCTCCTTTTTTGGTAAAACATGACATAACTTGAGACAATACAATATGGCAGTACAATATTATGATACAAAATATGATATAGTTTCAATGAATTTTGTGGAAGCGTATTGAAGGACAAAGCTAAGAAATTATGATTCATCCAGCAAAAGTGGGGTTCATAGCAAGATCAGGAGTCTCATTACTTACTGTAGAGTGCTGAGCATGCTGGTACTACATCCATGGCACAGCTTGAAAAATCCATGAGCACAAGGTTCAACAGCGAGTTTATCACTTCCCTATCATCACTGCTGTAATAGAGACAGGGGTCCTATGGGCTAAGGCTGCCTTTTAAGCCACATGTGAGAGGATCAGGTGAATATTTTGTAAGAAAACAACTTGTAGACTCCACATTCATTTTTTTAAAGTAATCAATAACAAAAAAAAATGTATCTTTATTTCTGTGCGGTATGATCCATGGCACTCTGCAGGTTGCAGCCCTGTGGTTTGAGACCTCAGTTCTTAGTGACTGGATAGCTTCACATGAAAAAATCCAAATAAATAAAAGAGTGAATCACTTACATTTCAGTACACTGCCCAGGCTTATTTTGCATTGGAAGTGTGAGAAAAGCTTCACCAAAGCTCCATGCAAAATCAAATCAGTTTCCCTCTTTTCAATCATTTAGCGCCATTCAGGCACGCAGATCGCATAGGGTTGTCTGCTTTGTCTCTCAGTTAAAAATGGTTTTGTGGGACTCATTCTGGCTTCCAGCTAACTAATGGGGAGTCATTTTCTGGATTAATGAAGAAACATAAATCTGGTGCTCTAGCCCAAAGAATGTTTTGGTCGGTTTGGATCTAACTCAATATCCATTTTGTCTATTAAAAAGCTCATTAGCATGTGACTTTCATTATTTTTTTCCAAGAGCAAATCAGCATCAACCTAATATGTTTTTTCCATCTGCCCTCATTTGTTCCCACAGCTCATTTACATTTATAGGTAAAAACTGTGCAGAGAGTGATTCTAACAGAAAAACATCAACTTGGGTTCCCAATATTTGGTTGTTTTTTTTAACACCAGTCACTTTTAATTGTGATTCTTTGTACAGCACAAGTAAAACTGTACAATGGAGCAGTCATAAAAAGCTTTTTATTAATACTTCTGTTACGTAGTTGTACGTATTATACTTTGACATTAGCACAAAAAGTAATTTCTTCTATCATGCCTCAACTTAAATTTCATTAAAGTATGTATAGGAAGAATCAATTAAATGAAACAAAGTTTTCCTTGACAAGCTTCAGTTTTTCCTCATTAAAGGTACTGAAATAACCTCTGAAGGCCTGTGGTTTATCAAATGATAGCAAAGTAAATGAAAGTTGTGATCACAAACAACTCATCTAAAGAGCATAACAGAATCAAGTGATATTTGTTTAACTATAAAATAATCAAAGCAGTGTCCCTTAAAAATGTATTCCTACACTTCTTAAAGCCTTTGTCTTTCTGTTCATGTTGGAGTAACTAGATTTCAGGAGATACAGTTATTTACAGTCTAAATATTTCTGCAAGAGAAGTCAAATTGGATTTGACATCAAGTGACAACCTGGTGCTCATGGTAATTATTTCAACAAACAAAAAAAGATGAGTTAGATGGATGCATCAAATCTTGGAAAAGAAGTGACAGTAAGTTTGCTACACCATATTAGACTTAGACTGCTACTTTCAGTCAGATAAACTACACTGCTGTGCTTCCACTGAGTCTTTCCCCCTCACACACACACATTTGTCTGAATAGATAGGGATTTATCTTGCACAGCACTGTTTCAAGCAATCTCCAACTAAACTGATGCTATCTTAAAGGCTGAAAAGTAACCACAGCTGTTATGTCCTGTCTAGAAGGGGCCAAGACACAACATGAATAGCCCCAAATTCACCCAGTTCCAAGCAGCCACTAGAGTAAATATAAGGTTTAAACCAGCGTGTCGGTATAATTTCTCAGAATTTAACAACAAAAACCAACTCAGTTTACCACGAGGTGGCTAATTTGTCTCTACGAAATCATTTCACTATAAATGGTTTGAACAGAAAACGACACACTTTGAATCAAGCTGGCCGGTTGGAGCACGGTCGATCCTACTGCGTGTAGTGATGTCAGTGTCCTGTTTTAGATGGGCCTTTCCCTCCTCCAAAGCCTATCGCAGGTAGCAACATGACAACCTCAGTCCAATAGCAGGCAGGGGCTGGAACACCTGATCAAGCAGGCACATCTCACGCACATACACAATCATATCAAGGGCACACCAAGAGGACCCTCCCGACACAGCCAAACAAATACAAAGGGTCGTAACACAAACCAGTCTGGGACAAGGGCTGGCCCTTTTGTTCAGATACTCGTAGCATGCTTAGTGGGGATTTGGAGTGTTGTGGCAGTTTCAGCCCTTGTTACTTCCTTCTCCACACTATTGCAGCTGAAAGAGCAGGACGCTGAAAGTAAATTAACTGAATCAATTGATGAATAGCCCTTTGAGTTAAAACAATTCATACTTGAAGGGTTAAGACCCCAAACAGTTCAATATAGTTAACTTAACACATTCAATTTTAAGAAAGACAAAATTCATGCATCAAATGCCCACATCACAACTGATTAAAGTGAAAGTAGTAGTAATAATAATAATAATAATAATAATAATAATAATAATAATAATAATAATAATAATAATAATAATAATAATGATAATAATAATATTGAAAGTAACAGACATAGGCCTTGTAGGTTCAGACAACATGGGCTTGACTGCATAAAATCTAGTTGAACTCTTGTAGTTAGTGACCCTCTAAGATATCCAGTCCTTGTAAAACCTCAGTGTGAAACTAAAAGCTGAGAGTTTGAAATTATTGCCTTTACATGTGAGAGGGTGCCAGACTACAGTCTCCAGAAAGTCTTTGATGAAATTTAGTGAATTCTTTCAGTGTGTGGTAGGCATCAGGTTGACTGGTGACTCTTCTTTTTGTTATTATCTCGAACTTGTGGCAAGAGTTGACACATGTTAAGCAGGTAGATGTAATGGAAACTGTTAGTCCTGCTGTGCAAAGCTTTAGTGACACTCAGCCAAGTTGTTCAGCACAAAGCCCATCATTGGAAACTCTCTGCTCTTAACCAGGAGGAGACGGGACACTTTGTTCTCAGGGCAAGACTGCCTGTCTTTTTGTCCAGGATTAAGTTCATGTTGTTTTCTGTCTCAAATCACTGTTATGTGATTCTTTCTCAGTAGGTTACATGGCCGATACTGAGGAGGTCCAAAGCAGGACAGAAACACCTGCCTTTGGTGGGTGCTCATTTCTAGCCATGTGCTATACCTTATTTGGATCGCTTACACAGTTATCCAGCTGTTTGTTAGGATTTGTAAGCCGAAGGCTTTTACTAATCATTCCCAGACAACATAAAATTTTCCCCTTTCATATGTACATTTCTAATGGAATTTGAAGCACAAGAACGGGCGTGTTTACTTCATTAACACAATGTCAACACAGGTGGTGTGGCAGAAACAGCATGTCAGCACAACATCTCATGATGCATTCAGGCTACATTTTCATTTCTTATTTGGTACAGCGTCAAACTGTGCTTTAGCAGCAGTCAAAACACAGAGTAAAGACACAGTCATCTGAGGATTCAGCGTGAAGGTAAAAATATTTTTATCATCCCTGTTAGATTTACGCTTATAGGAATGTTAAACCTCAAGTAGGACATGAGTTGTCGCTTGGTCTGTGTAGACAGCTGTGATGATTAAAGCACAACTTCACTTTAACTATAACAAAAGAGATCTTTATTTCAGCATGCAGCATCAAGACAGCCTTCTCATCTCAAGTGTCTGATTCCTACCCTTGTTTCACCATTTGGGTTAACCACTCTAGCAGGAGATTAAAACAGTCTAGGTAAAAAATATATCTTAGCACAGCCAAGAAGGATTTGAAAGGAAATTGGGGAATAGGGAACAAAGCTGATAATATGAATAATTTAAAGTCATATAATTTTGAGGAACATTATACAATATGACATAATATGATACTACCTAATATAATATTATGTGAAATAATACCAGGGTAACACCATATTTTAACATATTGAAACATCAATCTCATGCCTGTGTAAAGACCCAAGCAAATAAGAATATATGAAATTTCTGCATCATAAAGCCTCTCAGTTACAGGTTGCCATGTGAGACTCAGCGTTCCTGGTTACCATTGTCTCATCTTTGTCAAAGTGTAATCTAAAAATTAGGACCTTTCAAAAGGTAAAATAAATATCTTTAAAGTAGGGATGATAGCCAGCTAAACATTTAAACTTAACTAGATAGCCATTCCCAGATTTTAAAATTAGCTGTGCTTTTTCTTTATATATTTAATGCCACAGGCCTGAAAACCACAAGGACCAAGACCTCAGGAGGGCCCAGGGTAATCAGAGGATGACAGGGATTGGGTCTCAAGTTTGAGACTTGCACCTAAGTCACACACAGAAACATCAGACTCATCTCTGACTCACATCCCTGCATCCAGTGCTCAAGTGGCCAAACTCATTACAGCTGGGCAAAACATGCTCTTTGGTATTAGGACTTGACTTGAACTTGCAACAAGTGACTCCTGCTTATCTCTGGGGTAACCAAAAAAAATCAGTGACATATTTTTGACTAAAGCCTGACCCACTAGTACCACTGCAGTTTTCTCTTTAGCCTCATGATGTTTTTCTCACAATGTAAAATGTTGCTGAGTTACTTTTGTTCGGTGGTCTGTAACTGTATTAACATAAATTCAAAAAGCAACGCTAAACATGCATTCAGCTTGAATACTAGTGAATGTACTGTATATTGCTGTTCTTTGTTGCCAATTCTGAGGTTGTGGTGGCAGCAAGTACAGGTGGGTTTAAATGGCCAGCAGCCGTCAGATTTCTGAGGGGCATTTAAAAGTCGTTGCCAAGGGGCACTAAACAGTGTTAATCTGGCCCTGCCTCTTAACCCTGATGTTAACAAATGAACACTATGAAACAAATGGATAACATTAATAGATCTGAGGTACAGCACACTTAGAGGCAAACTCCTGTACACTGTCCAAATTGTGTAAGTGTTATAGAGTGTCTGTAAAGGTTATTGACCCTTAAATGGCTCTCTGATTGATTCATAGACCAACCAATCAGAATCAGAGAGCCCCTTCTCAAAGCAGCTGTTGCAAGGTTACCCAGTCGCACAAGCTCTGTGTAGGCAGAGTCTATTTTAGTGCACTGTGGTGTAATTGTGAACATAAATGTTATTTTTGCACCCAAAATTACAAATAAAACTAGCTTACACACAAAGGTAAGATTTTCTTTTTAATGCTGACAGTATTTGGTGCTCAAGGAGAGTTTAGTGGAAATGAGTTGAGCATTTTGTTGACAGTCTGCCAGTTTTAAATGAGATTACAAGCTCATGCCCCAGTTCTAATTTTATGTATGTCAACAGATCCATTAATATTTCATCTTTTCTTCTTTCACCCTACCATACAAATCTGGAAAAGAATCAAATTTATTGAACATGACTTAAAGTTAGTCAAAAGACAGGTTGCTGTCAATTGCTAGAAATGGGAAAGAGGCCAGCAACAATAGAATTTTTCTAGCCTTGGGAAAATTACTAAGGAGAGCAAGGCATAACAGAGTGGTGCAGGGACGATTTTTGTAGGCCAATGAGAAAGTTAGCATGACGCTTGTTCCTTCGACTGCAAGCCTACTAAAAGTTGATGGAATTTTTCACAGTGTTTTAGATCATTGCTTCTAATAATGTACTTGGAGAACAAAAAATACAAAACCAACCTTTTTTATTTTTGTGATAATCTTAATAAATTAAAATACTTTTCACATTTTTAACTTGAAAACAATCAGTGAGCATGAAAAGCTATTGGTCAGTGGCGATTGAATTAAAATATGGCAGTTCAACATAGAAGCAGCTACAGTACAATATTTCCATTGTATAATATCTTGCTGCACCCTCTTCTTTGAGAATTTCCTCTACATGATCGAGTTGGTCCTCATAGCATATTTGATTATCAACAACCAATCAGAAATGCTTCTGTTCCCAGGCCATTTTTGTAGTCCTTGTTAGTAGTTAGTTAGCAACCATGTTTATGGACTCATTCATGCATCACTCTATAGAGGATCACTTCTGGCAAAGGGTGGGTCTTGACAAAGGGCCAACTAGAAAAAGAAAAAAACTGAAAATTGGTACGTAGAAGTTCTTCTCGTGCTGTTATGGTTTTAAAAAATAGCAGGGTCAAGTAATTGTACATTTATCATTTTAAAATGTAAACTCTGACATTGTGGCAGCCCTACTGAGCAGACTGTACAGCACATCACCTTGCAGGCAGATCGCCGCTTGTGTTAGCGAGGTATATTCTGCCTTTCACACGTTTCTTTTCCCCCTTATTCCTGCCAACAGGGCCTAAGAAAATCCCTTCAATCCAGTTGACATTTAGTTAGAAAAAAAATCACCTCTCTATTTCTTCCAACTCCTCTTTCTCTCTTACGCTGTGAATTGATATGAAATAGCCTTTAGATTACAAAGGCATGTTTCTATGGCACAGTTTGCTGTGGATTGCCTTTTGTATTTTTCAGGTAGGAGTGAATGGGTGCACTTGAAATTCTGCCATCAAACCTGACAGAGGGTCTCTGACAAAAGTCAGTTCAGTGTCCAGCCAATTGCCTGCACTTGTCTCCCTTGGTTAATGTTGATTTCTCCTAACAGGGAAGAACACCTGGGATAGTTTGCCTTTTCCAATTAGAAAACACAGATAGAATTATTCCCCCCTTCTCAGTGATATCTACCAGACATTCCCACATTTCCTTATTTCACCCCTGTCCTGCTGTGAAAACATTTCGATTGCCATAAAACTACAGAAAATCCTATGTTTTATGTAGGCAGCCAGGCTGCAGATCAACAAGGAGAAGAGGGCTGTTGAAAGGCTCTCTTTAGCATTCATCATATGATAGGTTTTTACTATCAACCACTGGCATGAATGCCATGAATGTTGATTTCTGCAAGAATCTTTGCCAATGAAAAAGAGTAACCTTGTTGTATTATTCTGAAATTCCATCTGAAAAATCCACTTACTAGAAAAGCAGACTGCAACATGGTCTGTGGACTTAAAGCTCCTGTACGTAAAACTACATCTTCCATTTGGTTGATAGATTTATTTCCACTGAGTGGTAATCAGCTTAAAAGTAATGGCTTGACGTAAAATGAGTCTTGAGGAACAATTTTTTTTTTCTTCAAAATTGAGTCAAGAAGAAATAAATGTCTAATCATGTACATTTTCTTTATCTATTATTTATCATTAAATGTGCTCAATAAACAAATCACATGTTTAGATACTTTTTCTTTTTTGTTTTTAAATTCTTGCTCAAAACTGCACAACGGGGCTGCATAGGCTAGTTGACTAGTCATCTATTCCACTTTGCTGGTGTGTGATGATACTTTTTGTTAGAAGTTGACTTGTTGTATATCTGATAAGCAACATGGACTTAGACAAGACAGCAGATGATTACCTTACCTGATAGAGAGCTCATGTTGATGCTCTAACTTTTTGCACTCAAACCAGGATCATAAACCAAAAGCCATGACGTGTCAGATATGAGTAGATCATCGCGCTGTTGCACACATCCTACTGGCAAATACATTATTTTAGCTAACTTACTTCCTGTTGGTTTGCTGTTAAAAAATGTGTGTACAATGTCTGCTGCCTGCATCACTGTACTTTGAAAATACAATTTGCTGCTTGACCATGGTTTACTCACAATATCATCAGTGACTTGTGGATGTCAATTTGAATTTTATTGAATACATTAGCTTCAGTAATTAAGATAAGGTCAACACCTATAAGGAGACAACCACCTCAGAAGTTCGGCTAGACATTGCTGCAGATTGGTCCAAGAGCTCTACGTAATTTACTTAGTTGTTAGGGCAAACTGAAGTATAGAATTTGGGATGATTGTTTACACACATTTACAGAGTTTTTCTTTTATGCTGGCAAGCCCATTTGTTTGAATACTTTTTCCCTCCAAACAGGACACATAGCATCACAGTCAGATAAAAACATCTTATCTCCATTTTTTTTTTTTTTATGATTGCAACGTTTTTTCATGGAACAGTGCTATTGGTCCCCCTCCATGTTGGTGAGTGGGTTTTATAATGCTGTAACCAAATTGAAGAACAAAAAACAAATAAGTAATATAAGGACAATACAATTCATTAAATTAACAGCAGAGTATATTTTCATCACTTCCTGAAAAGCAGCAATTTTAGAAATAAGAGGTTTGTGCCTGGCAGCAACAGTGGACGAGTATAGTACCAAAACATAGGGGCTTGCTAGCTTTCAAGTAAAGTATTGTATGAGTGTTTAGTCTAGTAAAAATGCCCCTAATGCTGTTTTTGGTTTGTTGTTTTTTTTTTTTGTTTTGTTTTTTTTGTTTGTTCTGACCTGAATTATACTAATTTATACTTACTAATTTTTCCATTAAGTGTTACTGTACTGACACAATGTTTGACCATTTTGGTTAAAGAAATGACAGAAAACTCCACGACTCTGGTCACTCACCATTATCCGTATCATGTAACTAGGGGCGTGGTGGCCATAGGGAGATTTGTGAGGATTCCTGACCGGCAAACCTATTCCTACAGCGAGGGCCAGTGTTAATAGTTTCTATCTTTCAGATTCTGGTGCCATAAGTACTTGTTATATAAGATTTTGAAGTCACATAACCTATCGCTAGTGATGACTCTTTCTAGGCCTTACCGGGAATATGACACATATTCATTGTTTCACATGTTTTTTGACCATCTGACCTTTAGAGCAGAAATCACACATCTCCAGTGTACGGTACTGAAACAGCTTTTACCATACGGCACTTTTCTCCCTATGTACTTTCCCATGTTCTTTGTAGTGCAGCATTTATGAAACATCAAAAGAGATACAACAGCCTCCCTTTGAGGTCTGGTCCACTGTATGTAAATTTCCTTTATTTCATCTCCGCTCATCTTCTCTGTCTGAGTGGATATTTCTTCTACTTCTTTTTTCTCCCTTTCCTCTTTTTTCAATTTAATAAAGAATGACACCATCAGAGAATCTCTGTGGAAGCAGAAAGACAAAAAATGTTTAACCAGTACAATAAAAAAAGAAGTTATAAGGCATTATACATTTCTATAATTTCTTATAGCTCCAAGCACAATACAACACATTAGAGGTGTGTTTTCAACTAATTACACACACTTTAGTATAATGACTTTTGGTTACTATTTTACATTATCATGAATTATCAGAAGTGCTTATAACTTGATTATCTGGCATTGTAGGCACAGTAAAATGTATTATAATATCTTATTAGCATAATGTTTTTATAATGCATTTTAAAGAGGTGCTGGTACATCTGCTGGTTCTCACCCTGGCTGTGGTGTATGGGGATTTTACTCTCTGGCAAAATAAAGCTTTTTTATGTAATTCAATAATGTTCTGAGTGAGTCTTGAGCAATTAAAACTTATTGACATCAATACCATCATTTCCATGTAGTTTTATTGAATGTACACGTCATTTAATGAAAAATTTAAGAGCCTGTACTGCAGCTCACATAGAAGTCAAAGCTAGCTGACAGTCTTTTGTCCCTCCATCCTTCCACTCTTGTCGTGTGACCAAAAGCTAACAATGTTTAATCAAAACTGGATTGATGCAAAGATCATTTATTTACTATCCTACTTATTCTCCTCTGTTTTTACATACTGTATATTTTGCGTTTAATGTTTGCTGGTGAACATGCAAGAGGCTGCAAAATACATAGAGGACAAGCTTTTTTCAACAACTGAATGTATTTATAGATAAAAATCCTATAACCATCTTCAATATATCTCAGCCTTTAACCTTTCTCTGGCATTTAATCTAGATATTATCTGACGGTTGGTTGTAATCGATGTAGTCCTGTCCTCCAGCAGGCAAGAGAGCATCCTCAGCCAAGATAAATGTCTCATAACCTTACTGCACATTTCTCAGAAGTGCTCAGGAAATAAAGACACAGGTAGAAAGCTCAAAGGGGCTTTTGTTTTTCTCACTGTGACTGTCTTTATCCTTACTATTCCAGTCCTGCACTGGCATGCTTTTTCATAGGCAGACTGATGTTGGCCAAGGCAAACGTGAGGTGCAATCATAAGGTTCCTTTTAAGCAGGTGGACCTTTTCTTACATGCCCTCTGGGAAATGACCTTCAGTTCAGCAGCAAGAATTAAAAGTTTGTAAGTTTGAGAGAATTACTTGGACCAGCTTGAGCACTGACCTCAGTTTCCTCACAAAACACCAGACAAACTGTTTAGGTAAAAGGTAAGAATATTATTTACCTTTTGAGTAAAAATAATGCAGAAAATTTTTAGTAACATTAATGTGGATTAGTCAAAAATGAGACCCAAACTGCCTTTTATTTCTTTAATTCACTTAAAAGCATCCGGCCCTGCTGTTTGGCTCATATTGTTATTTATTTATTTATTTGTTTATTTATTACCTCCACCAAGGAGGTTAGGTTTATCTGTCTGTTTGTTTGTTTTTGTTTAAAATAACTTGAAATTTGGATGAAATTTTCAGGAATTGTCGGAAATGGGATATGGAAGAACTGATTCAATTTTGGGGGTGATCCGGATCACCGTCTGGATCCAGGAATTTTTTTAAGGATTCTTTAACATTGCCAGAAAGGTCCATTTTCAGCAAAGTGGACCGAAGCTGCTTGGCGGAGGTCTGCGTTCTCTGAGTGCTTTTCTAGTTTATTTATTTATTTTTCTGCAATTGTCGCTAAATGTTTCCCACTACTAGGCAACAGAGGAATAATGTTGATTGTCTAGAAAAAGGTGAGAGCATGTTTTTGTGTTGGTCTAGAGTAAAGTTACTTTTTTTCATAGTTTACCAACATGTAAAAAGAACTAGGACAACTGCCTGGCACTTACTATATGCCACCAAAGGTATACAACTGCTGGACCTTAAGGCTGAAGATATACTTGCACTTTGTCTTTGTGTTCACATTTGTGTCTGCTGGCATCATCAGCCTTTTGTTTATAAACTTACCTGTATGAGACACGTGATACTCAAGGATACCTTTAGAGAGCACATAAGGGCCTCAGGCTGTATGTAACTACCTGCTGTGTTAGAACTACAAACATGGCGTAACAAAACATAACAAAATAAACACCAATATCAATTTCATCATCAAATGTTTGTTGACGACTGATGACCAGTGGTCGATTCCACTATCAGCATTGTCCGCACTCAAATTCTAAATATTTCCCTCTGCAAATGGTGTAGCTGTCTCTGTGATGTCCAATGAGTGACCATGTCAACTGATGACTTGCAGCTTCTGTGCTGATAGATGATGTAGTCAACGCACCGCCAGAAATAAAGGGTGCTCTCTCCAGTGCTTTGGAAAGTGTTCTTTTATCATTGTATCAAAAAATACCAATCAGTAGTTTACACAGCCAAAGAAGCTAAGCCGGCACAAACACACCAACAATCAAAGTCAACCATAGGGTCAACTCAACGTCACAAATTTACACCATCACTAGTTGAGTTATTACACCCAACTTATTTCCTTGCTCCTACCCATCATCAGCTGAATGAACAGACATGTTTGAGTCTGTATAGTCTCATACATTATTTAGATGTTGATCATTGTGGACATTATTAGTTTCTTTTAAACTTTCTGTTGTTTCTGTATAAATTCATCATCCCTTATCTTCCCTGCCTCCACACTGATCCTACTGGTCATGTGCAGACTGCATGCAGCTCACATCCTTAGTGCATTAATTCTGGACGACTGAAACAGCTGATGTGTCAAATCGATGCTGGCCATGCATGGCGGCCATCATGAGTCTGTGTCTGCATAGTTTCCAGCAAGCGTATCTCCCAGAAAGTACAGTGTTGGATTAAGAATAATGGCTGGGGTTGTGTTTGTCGAGATCATATTGTCAAGGAATGAACGTTCAGTACATTTATGTTGACCTTTGACCCCCAAACACTATCCATTTTTTTTCAGGATTTGAATATTTTTGCAGAGTTTTAAGAAGTTCCATGAAAGAAATCATGAGACACAGTGTTCACAGACATAGAGTAAACAGAAACCCGAATGACCTTGACCTTTGACATGAGGAAATCTGAAGAGGTTCTATCTGTAGAGACCTTTTATGGGCACCAAAGTACACCAAGCTTAATTCTTTAATGTTTTTGCTCTAAGGACTTGCACTGACCAATGTCTATCACAAAACTTGGGCTGCTGGATACATTGATTCTGTCACATGCACTCACTTTGAAATCAGTCACAGTTTTTCTAATACAACCATGTCAAATACACCACACGGTTACATTTTTGTAAAGATGTCAATCTCCTGTGTAAGCAAAGATGAACTCCTTTGATTTTCAGCCAGCACTACTGAATGGAAAGGTTTTGTTTGACAGAAAAAGAAAATTGCAGAAGCTTGAGACTGTTTGTGGAGTGGTTTTGTCTCAAGGGAGCAGAAAAACAAAAATGTATTTTTAGTTTTCTGACCTGACTTGATATTTCTAAAAGGCCAGAACAGGATGACCTGGAAATCTTTTAAATTGCAACTGATGGCTCTATTACAAACACATGGGGTAGAACAAGATTATTCAGAGCTTCCACTGTGATCCTCATGGAAAAACATTCAGTTATTAAATTTAACCCACTGAAATGTGGACATTGTCCTGATCCTGTATACTAGAGGGACCTCTATACCAGCATAAAATACTGACAAATGTTCTGTTACTTCTGCAGATGAAACTGCATTATCACTATCATTCGACTTAGTGAGACTGAAATTCAACTCCTTCTACTGTGAATTGCAAGTTGACTCTTTACTGTCTACACTGTTCCCTGATACACAGTGATACAGACCAGGCTCAAACACCATTTGCCCATCATAAGATTCTGCTTTAAAACAGAAACGGCTGTATACCATCAAGCTGACAGCCTTTATGCAGTGTTAGATTTATCAAAAACATTCCTCAGACAGGGACAACAAGTGACCAGTGTACGCCTTTAAACTGCTCTTATACATCATGTAACAAGTCCCCATAAAACTCGGATCCTGAAACCGCACTCTAACCCACCAAACACAAACCCCAAACTGACAGTTATTTATTAACAGCCCATCTCTTATCAATAGTAAAGCACAATTTCCTGAGAACCTGCAGTTAGTTGCACACGTGGGCGGTGCCGTGGCTCAAAATAGTATCTAATCAAAGCATCTTAGTAGGGGAAAATAAGATGGATGTGAACAAATTGTTTGTAGCTTGTGATGACCCCATACTATTTTTGTGGCTTATTTACTTCCACTATTCTTTTAATGGCACAGAGAGTTTGGCACCATGTACAGCAATAGCATTAGCATCTGTCCTGAGATTTCTGAACAGAGATTTTTGGATCATAAACGAGTGTGAACATATTCTGACAGGCATTACAATCAAATATATGAACATGAGGTGAAGGCAAAATGTGACTCCTTTTTAGATGGCTGTATGAAAGTCAATGTGCTCTCCAGACCTGAAACACCAAATCTCTGCCTCAAAACAATAACAAAATCAAGACTATTTTGTTTCTTGTGTGAGATTTAAAGATATGTTTACAACTCACTGGTTCATTTTTTTTTTTTTTAACGAAAATTTTTCAGTTTTCCTTTTGTTTGTGCAGTGATGTGCAGTCGTTACACTTTTCAGTTGTAACATTTTAATTGTACTTCACTCGGCTTGCCCTCCATATCTGTGAATGCCATGAAGTCATTTCCATCTGATTTGTTGCTCCACTCTCATTATGCAACATTTTAATGTGACTGTCAATCTGATTTTTTTAAACACTGCTTTCAAACAGCAGAAGTCACGAGGAAATTGACGTTGAAAATTAATATTTTTTTCATTTTTCCACACAGTTTCATGAGTAACATGTTTATTCGTCTGCACACACTTATGCAGTCATGCCATGATATTATGTAATATGAAAAAGAAAGATAGAATTCTTGAATAGCACGCGCTGACTCTCTCATTATCCCTCACAATGAGAAAGGGTTGCAGGCAGTCGGAGTGTTTTTACATCTCAGTGTTTTATGTTCATCTCCCCACAGCTACAAATATTATTCACATAAACCACTGCACCGCTATGTCTAAACAGCCTGTGCTTTGCAGGATACACTTTTACTTTTAATGTTATTCATAGGCCCACCCAGAGATAATCTGGGCCCCTGAAATGCACCAGAAATGTTCTCTCTCATTATTAAAACGCATGCCCTTCACCAATGAACTCCCCTCTGTCCTCTTGCTCTTGGGCAGGCATTTTTGTGGGAGCACTTTTCCTCTGCTGCCTTGTCCTCTGCTACATTTGTACTAGTCTCCCTGCTTAGTTTGGCCCCTGTGCATTGCTCAGATCAGCTTTTGACGCTGACTGAAAATCTGCTTCAGAAGGTTATTGTTTGGGTCAAAAGGCCTTTGCCAATTCCGTCTTTTTTTTCCAGTCTTTGCTTTTCTAGCATCGTGATTGATGATCAGGTACTGGCATTATTAAAAACAGTCCAGCATTCCTGACACAAGTGTTAAATTCATTGGGTCTGTCCACAAAAAACAAACAGAACAAACAAAAAGACAATTTAAGTAGAGGGGATGTTTAAAGCTGTATAGCTTTTCATAATAAACAACAATCAGAAAATGTACTTTTATTGATTAAGAATGTATTGATGGGTATTTTAGTTAAAAATGTGTTTTGATTGTCATTTCTCCAATATAGTGGACCATTTCATTGCTGACCTCCAGAGAGTTTTCCACTCTATCCACCCTAATGGGCAGCCTTGATTATTGTTTCTGTGTTGTCATGTATGTTTATCATTTGTTAAAGCCTGCCCCCCACAAACTGTACAACTACACTTATTTCGTAACACGTGCCTACAAAGGGGTTTGCTTATCAATTTTATGCCTTTTTTTGCCTCTTTCAGGTTGTCTGTTAACCATTTTTACATGTACAACTGTTCTTATCATTCTCCTAAACACATTTTTTCGAGAACTGTCCAATTAACTAGTTTGATTCTGGAGGTCAAAGGTTACGATTAAAAGTCATTATGCCTGACATTCATGTGTACATATTTGGTTTAGGGGTTATTTTAAGGTAACATTTGCAAGAGGAACAGTTAGTGGAGAATGCAGGATGGTCTGATATCTGTATCTTCAAAGCATTTATACATTTCACAAGCAATCTTACTAGCATAAGCATGGCTGTCAGTACTTCAAGTTCAACCTTTTCAACCACATCCCAGGAGCTGTCTGCTTGCTGGATCATCTTGACCGTGATGAAAGGAGGAACATTTCGAACTGCTGACAGTCATATTTGCAGATTGCAGTTTACCCATTAAATATGTGCATCAAGACATTAAGAGAAAATCTAAAAATGCTATTTCCAAAAAATCTTTTGGAAGCATACTGGTAAAAATGCAGTCGTTTTTTATATTACACGTGAAATCAAGTTGTCTTTCTAGACAGATAACCTTAATATCTATCTATCTATCTATCTATGTACCTATCTATAGATAGATAGATAGATAGATAGATAGGTAGATAGGTAGATAGGTAGATAGATAGGTAGATAGGTAGGTAGGAAGATAGATAGATAGATAGATAGATAGATAGATAGATAGATAGATAGATAGATAGATAGCATTGCCCCTGTCATTTCAGGACTGATTTTACAGTGAATACAATCATTACAGAATCAGAGAATAAACCATGCGTGCCTGGCAGCTCAAGTGCTGCCTGCACAGTTGATTAGTGGGTATAAAAACAGCTATAAATATTGCACCACATCATCAATTAACCCCTGTGTCATGACTCAGTCACAATGAGGTGTGTACATTATTTCTTCAAAGCTTAGGGATACCTAAATAGTCTATTGAAATCCAACACTGAACACACTACTTCTCAATTTTCACATTTTTTCTGCTTTCCTCTCTAACATGCATCTTGAAATTAAATATTGATTACACTAAAAGTCTTCAAAAGGCATCGGTTAGCTGTCCAGGCAGATACTTCAGCTTGTTTGGGGTTTTTTGATGGTAATGTCTGTTGGTTCAGATTAGAAACATTATGACAGTAAACACTTGCTTTTTTGCATGCTCCTTATGGTGCATCCTAAAAATAATAACTCTCCAGTGCTCTGTTACTGCTGTAAAGCAGGAACATACTTTACATGCTGAGGAAGCCAGCCTCATATGCCGTTTGTGTAAACACATACTGAACAGTATAGATTGTATTGAGCTCAGTCCAAATATGGACTGCTTTAACAAGACCCATGAGCACTCAGTAAATGTGTCTCTCCACCTTTAGTTTATTTATATTTCCCACCTACGGAGAAACCAGACATCCTTTAAAATAATGGGACAGCTTTGAGTTTTTAAGTTGTTCACATAGGAAATCCAGGACTAGAAATCCATGGCAAACACCTCCTGTGTGTGTAACTCAGACTGATCTATATGGTATTTAAGAGCATAAAGTCAATGTGTGTGCTTCTTTGCTGCAGACATCCATTACTGTACAGAAAATTAGGACCATTTTATGTCAGTTTCCTGCTGCCTGCTTCAACATGCATGAAATTATGCCAAACAAATGCACAGATTTACTGTTAACTTTATTTGATCAATGAAACCTGCCAATTTAATGAACTACTGAGCCTCTTTAAAACAACCATGAAAAGGTTTTTGTGTTTATTAATCTCCTAGATGACAAAAAAAGGGATGGGTATGACTATTTGAGTACTCTGGATGTGGATCCAGGAAATTTTTAAAGTATTTTTTAACATCATGACATACAATTTACATATGTTTTATACAGCTACCATTATTTACATTTACATTGCCCTATAATATCAATCCCTGCTCACTTGTACAACTCCTTCACTGCATCTTCTGTGTATACCTGTGTGTGTGTGTGTGTGTTTTTTTTTCTGCCTTTTTTTTTTTTTTTTTTTGCTTTTTCATTTGTATTTTATGTATTTTATATTTGGATATGTACCTAATTCAGTCTGAACCATTTTCACGCTATTTTTACACTTTATTTTATGCATCTTGACATTTTTATTTTTACTGTGTATTGATTATCTCTTGTACCAGTTTACCAAGTCAAATTCATTGTATGTTTAAATGTACTTGGCAATAAACACCCATTCTGCGTCTGAAAAAAGTGCCAAAATCCTCTCTTCTCCTGAGTGAAAGCCTATGTTTACTCAGTGAAAAAAGGGTGAGGAACTGGTCTTCTGGGGGTGTTGTCTTCCTGGGATGCTGGCTTTGTGGTCTGTATTTGAATTTTTCAGTCTCACAGGACTTGGTCCAAAGAAATGATACCAGGGATTTCTCCAATAATGCTGCCACACTGCAAGCTTGAACCCACAAGTTGCTCATTCCACAAATGCACGATCCCTACAAATTGTATCTCATTGTAAAAGCTTCCATCGATATAAAATACACCACTAAAGGGGAGACATAATTGACCAAAATATCGTTTCTAACTTTTATTGAAGAGTGTATCTTAGGGATAGTTGGATAGATAGAGCCATCCGCTATCCCATACTCTCTACAAAAAGCAGAACAAGCCTCTAACAAGCTGACTAAAGATCTGTGCAATTAGGCTCTGTGGAAGGAGACTGCTTCATCTTGTTGGTAGTGTTTGTCAAGCTGGTGAAAACTACCATCACAGCCAGTAACAGCAACAAGAGTGGAGGAGATGTTTAGATGGAAAAAGCAGCAGAGTTGAAGAGTGATTTTGCAAAGTGTAAACAATATGTCTGTAACTATAAAGCCATGGACAGATCCCTCGAAGGAATCACAAAGTTTTAGCTGTTTTACTTCAGGATGATAAAATGTAATGTCATTTCGTTTTATCTCTGCTTAACCTTATGCTGTCTTGTTGACCTTTGTTTTGATGGGTGAAAACAGAAGTAATCTACTTTTGTGTTGTTGAGTAATTGACAAAGATGGATGAATATTAGTCCTTCCTCATTCAATTTTTTGGGCTTCTGGTGTTTTCTTTGTATTTTTGTCAGTTTAGAAACAGTTACAACACTTCGACCATGACATAAAAGATTATTATATGCATTTGAGCAAATGTAAAACATGTCATATCCAATCATTTTCAAATGAAACAAAAACAAAGAAAAAGATAAAAACCCAAAGTATTAAACATTCATGTTCTGACATACTGAGTTTTACTGACAGCAGCTGATTAGTAACTGCACTCTTACAGAAGAGTTGACAGATTTGATTGATGGAGTTTATATTTCAGATAAACTCAACACTGGACTCCTCACTTTCTCCTCTCATTCCTTCTTATCACTGTATACTCAGTTTAAAAATCCCTGGAAGCAGAGCAAGTCACATCCAGTGGAAACATTAACATACAACTAAGGAAAACTCCATTGGTGTTTGCAACTTTAACTAGTCCTGTCACATCATCAGAGTCTGAATCCTGTCTTAATAAAAGAGAGAAGGTGCTTATTTTATGCCCATATTGGCAACAAAGATGTTTACAGCAGCAGCACTGTTTGCAGCAGCACAACACAGTTCACAGCACAACTGTGATTTACCTCACACTCTTATTTAAAACATGTTCTCGACACAAGGCATGCCAGGTCCTGTGTGTGGATTTCAGGGTGGACTGCGTGGAGTCTGTTTTGACTCTGGTTGTGCTTCTCCCCTCTGACAGTGTGTTTCTTGGGTTCGGAGAGGAAATTCTCAGCATATCACATAAGTCCCATACAGGAAGAGAGATTTTTTTTAAGGTAAATTCATAGAAAAACTGTTAGAAAATGCAGACAGAGAATTTTCTCTTTTCTCTCTCTCAATAGTTTGAAGTAGTTTAAAGTTAACACAGGTGCTGCCATTGTTTGTGGACTTTTAATAATAAATGATTATATTTTATAGGCAAGCTTCACAACATGATAGGTCATTGTAAAATGCTGAGTTAAATGAAAATAAATTACTTTTGTGTGTGTATGCAAAACAAAAGTCACATTGCATGTATAGTACATTGTTTTTATTTATCTTTAGTTTAGCAATGTGCACAGCAGGTACAATGAAAACTTTGTTGTCTGAATGCAAACCTTTTTGAAACCAAAAAACAATGAATGATTCCTTATGTAGTTCAACCAATGAGGCCTCATGTTGCTCTCAGGACATGGATGTCAACAATTCTGTCCCATAAGAATGAGTCAAGAATCTGTCTCATACTTTTTACCAAGAACAGCTTTAAAATATGCATATATTCAAACAGGAATGAGGGCTACCAATCACATAAGTAAAACAATCACTTTAAAGACAGTGTTGTGTCTGGGTTCAGACTGACACACTAAAATATTCTGTCATTGTTTATTACAAAGCTTCAAAATCCAATCATTCTTGTCCCAATGTCACACACAACAGACAATGATTTCCTCCAGGGATTTTCTATTTTTAGGTGCAGTCAGACAGTTGGATGGCTCCCTCTTAATGCAGGATGACATTTATTGGTATAAATGATACAACCTTTGATGCAAAAACAAGATTTTCTCAAGAATCTGCCGTCCACTATACTTGCAATTAGAAAGTGCTCTGATCAGCTTCACTTTGTAGTCCTGGCTTTCCCTCTGAAAATTAAATGTTTTTTATTTACATACAATCTACTCTCTAATTAAGGAAAGAGTGAATCAGAAACTTGACTATGGTTGGATCTGTCTATCATGTGGTCTGCATTAATAATGAAGAGGTTTTCTCTTTTTTTCTGTCAGTGTTCCTCTGATCTGCCTCCTTGTGTGTTTGGGTTTGGTTTGGACCCTCTTGAAAAGACAATGAAATTAAGAGGCTTGTTAGAGCTCAATATGTAACAAAAACTCAAAATGTTTTTAAAAAAATGTAATAAAACCAGAAATGTAAATCATACTTTCAAATTTATTACTATAAGCATTATTTTTTTCTGCATAATTTATATCTTGTGTGTTATCTTCTCACTTTCTTCACTTTTAGAGAACTGGAGGCTATAAATGACTCGGGCAACAGCAATCATACAAAAATACCACAGACCGTATATAAATATATATACTAAAAGTCCAAAGTGTATAACAGCCCCATTCTTTCAGTGTTATTGAAATTGAAGCAGTTCAAGTCCAATGAATGAGCTGAAATTGAACGTAGTTAAGAGGTAAACATACAAGAAAAAGTTCAGGTCTCCAAAAGGCTTTTTTAAGTGTATATATGTAGGATGGGGCATTTTTGTGTGATACTACACTGTACATTGAAGCAATGAGCCCTTTAATCCATAAATCGTTGACTCACTTTATGATGCAATAAAATTATTACACTAAAAATATTTTGCCTGTTAGTACATTTTGGGCTCAGAATCTTGTTACATTATCAACCAGTTATTACATTTTGGGTTTTATTACATTCTTTTATTACATTTCGGGCTCAACACTTTTGTTACATTATTGACCAATTAATACATTTCGGGTTTTATTACATTTTTCTCATAACATTTTGGGTAATTGTTACATATCAGGCTTTAACACGGCTTCATACATTCGATAAATGTTGAGAGCTGTATTGTTTCAGCAGTATTGCGCTTCAGAAGCTCCGAGGCAGGTGTGAGAAAAGCTCTGCATACATTTTCGTCAACTTGTGAAGGTTTTACAAGATCACAGGATATACACAGAAAGATTCAGTCCTCCCGCAAAGCATCCCCTGCTTGTTTCTACAGCTCCAGGTGTTAGAAGAAGACCATAATTCAGAAAATGGCAGAAATTATAGGCACCACCTCTCTGCCTGTAAATATTCATCAGTCTCATAGGGAGTGACGGCGGGTTGGCAGTGATAGTCTTCTCTTCTTCTGTAGCTTTCTCCCTGCCTGGTTTAAACCCCGCTGTCTCTTACTGATTCCTCACATCGACAGCTCATAAAATTGTACCATCATGATTGATTCTCTCTGTGTTGCAGGTGGTAAAGATGATGATAATCGTTGTGGTAACCTTTGCCCTCTGCTGGCTGCCTTATCACATCTACTTCATCGTGACGGGTCTCAACAAGACTCTAAGCAGGTGGAAGTACATCCAGCAGGTGTATCTGTCAGTGATGTGGCTGGCCATGAGCTCCACCATGTACAACCCCATCATCTACTGCTGCCTCAACAGCAGGTGAGTACCATCAGGGTGCTGGCGCTGATTAATTCCATTGGCTAACAGGTTGAGGCTCATTTACAGTCCACCCAGTGCCCTTGTAAGATATGGTACAGACAATGTCTCCTGTTCTCTGTTCATTGGTCTAGAGGGTGTGCACATTATGTTGCATTCAGTGTGAGTGAGTGGCGTATTCAGACAGCACAGACTGACAGCAGCACTTAGAAGGAAGTCAGCAGCCAAACACTTACATTCAGCAGAAAAGAATTAATTTTTCTGTTACTGTTATTTAATAATGTTCACTACGGGCAGTATAGATCCTCAGCTGATGTTGAAACATTTGGACACACATCCAGGTAATGATGAATTTGCACCCCACTTCCTTCTCCTTCCTCTATTTTTAATTTTTAAGGAAAAATTAAAAAAAATAAATTTCAGCAAATCATTCATAAAATCAAAAATCAATTAATTAACAAAGAACTGAGGACATTAGATTATGTTTTCATATCTGTACGTGAAACCCAGAGAGGTCTCATTACAACAGCTGGTTTGGCAAGGATTTAAAAAATAGTTAATAGATTTTATTTTGAACTGATGAAATATTTTCATTATTATGTCTTCCTTTTAGTCATTTAGCCAGTTTTGCACATTATAATGAAATGAAAGTTTCCATCCAGTTCAGTCTCTTCTTTTCCTCTGTTTAATCTATGACATTTATTAATCCATCAAAAAAAATCTGCTGTGGCCTTTATTGATAAAAATCTTAGGAGGCCATCTTTAAATACTTGTCACCATGTTACACTTACTCCAGCTAACCTATTGCCTTTCTTAAATCCTATAACATGAAAGCATTGCCTTAGCTATCCTGATTTAATACATAAAAAGCCCTGTCTGTGTGGACTGTGTTTGTGGGCCTGACTCAGCACCCCGTAGCTTTGTCCATGCCACAATAATTCTGACAGACCCCCATGGGAGTGCTCCCCATCTAGCCTGAATGCAATCATTGGTTGTTCAGGTTAAACATTTACCCTGCAATATGTGACAGAAATAAATAAAATAAACTCAGTCTCTTAATGCCTCTTGTGTCTTGTATCCCGCTGTTCTCATGTGTTGTGTGAAACCACACACAATTGCTCTCCCCTTGACACAAGTGGGTTATTCAAAACTGGTAAATAATTACTGTACTATTTACTAATGTTTACTGGTGGTAAATAATTTGCTTTAACACCTGCGTTTTGTATCATTCAATGATGGTGTTTACCACCACAAAACAACCCAGCACCACTCCAGGAAAAAGACACAATACTTTTTTAAAAAATGGAAATGGCATTACTTGTGTACTCTTGCTTTGTTTGGCAGATGATTAGCATCTTTTACGTGTTTCGCTTTCCCCTTCAGTAATGGAGACATACGTTTCCACAATTCCAGCAGTGTTTCCAACTTCTTATTTGGCTCATGGGACACACGCAGCACCCCCAAGCTCATGATGCCCCCCCGGTCACCACCCCTTACAAAAAAACTTTGGGAAACACTGATACTTAATGAAGCAGCAAAGATAAAATTAATCATTATCACTTTGCGTCACTGGGTTCAAGTGTGTCACACTTGACAGTTAAGGAATAAATTAAATCATTAATTATCTACTTTGAAGCTCTTGTCATTATCCCCTTATGTAGAGAGATAAAGAAATGAGCATATGAGAGTACGTTAAATTATCAGTGGGAGTTCAGTACAAAAAGAGAACGTTTTCTTTTTACAGCATGACAAAGGAAAATGAATTAATCCATCAAACCTAACTGCATTTTTTTGTCATGTTGATTCAGTATTTTACACTCAGGGTGTGTGGGGTGGGGGGTTGGCAAGTTTTAAGCACTCAATGGAAAGAAGAGATTTTGCAGAACAATAGGTTAGAAAAAAAGTTCACAACTAGCAATAAATATTGAGGTTATGCTTGTGTAAAATCTCCAACTCATTTTCTGATCTTTTTGAATATACTGGGATGTCTTAGTGAAATGTAACTTTAGTTTGAGTGCATACACACATCATACAGTGTCTTGTTTGTGTTCTTTGTGTTTAGTGAGACAATAAGAGGATAGTAGATGAGTGATCCTGCCAAAATTCAGACCAAACTATGAACCTTGTCAGGAAATCAGCAAACTACCAGCCAGCAGCCTTGTACTGCTTTTAAAGTAATGATAGCAGATACTCTGACTGGTTTGATTTTATAAACCCAAACACAAAAACCTATGTTAAATCAAGGCACATAATCCATCCTCTTTAGGCTCTGCGCCTGGCTATAGGCTGTGGATAAGTGTAGTCCAAATAGCAAAAGAATTGATCAACAGGCCCAAAACTGCTATGTTCTACTTTCTAACTTTGCACTTTACATTTTCAATGTAGGGGCCAAGAGTCTTTTTCTTTTTTTTAAACTCCTTTCTCCAGACTGTGGAGAAAACTGGATAGAGTCTGAAAGATGAAAGCTGTTTGGTCATTAAGCAATGATGAAGTATCTTTGATATAATTTCTAGACTTGATATTGAAAAAAAATGAAATTTGAATAAGAGCCTTTATATTAAATACAGTATATTGTCACAGCAAAGTGAAAAGTTGATGTTTAAATCCCTTATTTCAGTCATATAAAGAGACTGACTCAATTTTTATACAAGAAATCAATTAGAGAAAGCTTTACCTATATTAATTTTTCTCTTATTAACCTCCACCCCTCTTCCTTTCTTTTTTCCATGTGACCATAGATTTCGAGCCGGCTTCAAGCGGGCGTTTCGTTGGTGCCCATTCATCAAGGTTTCCAGCTATGATGAGTTGGAGCTACGATCAACCAGGCTGCATCCAACACGCCAGAGCAGCATGTATACTCTGTCACGAATGGATACCACCGTAGTGGTAGTATATGACCCTGTAGAGGGTGATGGCGGTTCCAGCGTTGGCAGGAAGCTCTCGGAAACATCCAGAAAGAGAGGCTACATCACGTCTCGCAACGCTGAGTTCAGTGGGTGCAATGGTGGCAATGCAAAAACGCAAAATGGAGAGACCCGAGGCTCTCAATCAGAAGAGTTCTGCTGAAGGTTCATCCCTCTGACTTTCACTCATGCATGTAGGAAATGTGTGCACATGCTTAATCCTCTGTACATACAATCAGTGCATGTCATGTGTGCTTCTTATAGACTTAGAGGTGCCAAATACAGGTGCTTGTGGTTGCTTTAACATGCAGAGAATAATAACATCGATAAAGTCATGAATTTCTGAACGGGATTATTGGCAGAGGTAGGGAGTGAATGTCTTTTGCAGTATAATTCAAAAAGCACAGAGCTCCATCTTGTCATTTAGTTGTGGGTACTGAATGAACTGCCATGTTTTGCAGTTCCAAAATTTAACATATAACATGATTATTACGGGTGATTTCTGCAGTGACCACGGACAGAGTGTGTCGAGGCTCACAGTTGTTTAGTTAGCAGTGTTAATGTGTAGAATAGAAAATGTAGCAGCACTGGTAGGACTGTTTGTTGCAAATAGACTCAAGAGTCCTTCAAGGCTCCTCTAATCTCGTGCAATTGGAGCAACTATGATGTTTGTTTTGGAGTTTAAAAAAATTGAAATCAACCAGAGAGGGCATTATGAGGTGGTTTGAAATGGAGGGGGCAATCACACAGAAACACATTGCCAGAACAGCATCGCCACACTCCAAAAACTCAAATCTAAGGATGTTTATTTGTCCAATTTCAAGTCTAAAAATCTGACTAGACATTCTGTAAGCTACAATAGCCTGACATGTCCTGCTAAACATCTTATTACAATATATTGAAACAAAAAATTCAGCCTGAATTGCTTGTAATGAGTTAAAATAGCTGCCAATAAGACAAGACAAATTCTACTCATATAAAGTCTTAGGAATAAGATGTGCTATCTCAAGTAGTTATCCAATCTAAATTTAAGACTCTCTAGGTGTAAAATTTTGCTTGTTTCATTCGCCGATTTTTTTGATAAATACAAGTTATTCAGTGCCTTATTTTTGCATTTTAATCCTCATAATAAGAAATCCATCTGGACCTTTCAAAGAATAGGAACTTTAAGAAAGTATTATGGATATTTTTGACTTATGATTAGACAAACGCACTTGCTAAGAACTGTGTTTTTCCAGTAAAGCATCACTGGTAAGAACATGCCAGGTGTTTTCCTCTGCCGTCAAAGTGGAAAATGTTTCAACTTTTCCACAATGTCACTTGATGATGTCACAATTAGTTGAAGCAGACATGAATTAGTATGAAAACAGGCAAAGAGATGGGTGTGGGTGATTGTTGATGTCCTCCTTTTTTGGGGGGGCAAAATTTTGAATCATTTTATGAAAAACCCTTTACTTAAACCACTGAGTGACAATCCACTTCAAGTACAGTGGGAGCAATGCCAAGAGCGTTACTTATTCTTGAACCCATTTGTTTGGACCAGATTCAAGTGCTCCCTGCATTTTTTTTCCCCTGAGGGCATTTTTGGTGCCGCTGCACCTTGAGCGACACATCTGTGTGTGGTTGGCCCTGAAGCTTGCATATTTAATGAAACAGTCTCCTTGAGGTGGTTGTTTATGAAAAGCTCTACTACACACACACTCAGAATGCAGAATTTTGTCTGCCGTGTGCTGAACTCTGAGTTGGTGTGTGGCAGTTTGGCTATTTTGACATTTCATCACTGTAATATTGTAAAAAAAAATTATATCATTTAAAGTGTACAAATTCTTACCTGCAATTTTCAGTGGATTTATTCCTTTTTCAATGCACCTATCTCACAGCATGTCCTGAAAGCATTCAGCATTAGTGGGCATCATCAACAAAGTCAACTATTCAAATGTTTCCATTCAGAGTGTCCTAAAAGCATGCAAGCAGTACAGTGCAATGCATTGCTTAGCAGTGAAAACCAGCTCAATGTGTTGTCCTGGTTTTTCCCATGGCCTTGTTTCTGCCTCTCTTTCTGTCACTCACAATGACATAAACAAAGAAAGGGAACAAGGGAGAGTAACAAGGTGTTTTGAGTACTAAACAGAAAAACTGTCTTGATTTTCTTTGTCTTTATTTTTTTTGATAGAGCTTGTTAGCTTGTTTAGCAAAGTGGAGATTAGGGATGTCTCCAGGTGGAAATTCTGCAGATTGTAACTGCGTTGATCTAAGTAGTCTGTAGTTTGCAAGGCACTGAGAAACTGGTCAAAATATTGTCATTTTTATTAAACACAGGATCAGAGCATCAGCAGATTAAAGTGAAGTTGCATCGCAAAGTGGATCATAGCTTACAGATGGAGCCACTTAAATTCGTCCCAATTTCCTTGGCAGAGTCTTGGCTGGTGACAAAGAAGTGCTTGGACCTGCCCACTCTAATGTTGTTTAGTTAGCAAATCACCTGCAACAAATCACCTGCAACAACGTGATAAGAATGTAACCATTACCACTTATGTTTTATGGGATACATAATTTAAAATTTGCTAAGCATGGAAAATGCCGCATTGTACTGAAATTGAGAACAAAAACAAAAGAAAACTTGTTTAGACCCCCAATTGCTGGAAGTTGGCTGGTAACTGACTGGAAGTTGGCTTCCATTTGGCTGAGAGGGGAAAATTAAAGCAGCTGCATCTGTATGATAGAAGTGCTTGCACCAGTAGCTCTTTGGTTTACCTTATTCCCTTATATGTAAGAGTGTGCTGAATGTGGCCACTCTGCTTTCAATTCAATCAAAATTTTAACATAAATATTGCCAAACCATGTTTTTCACATAAGTAGCTGCTGATGCCATTGTTTACTCCATAGCGTTTATTTTACATTGTTTGTTTACATCCAGATTGGAGCGCATTTCTGCAGTGGACATAAAGCGGGTGGTTACTACTGGCAGCAGGTTGCATTACTCTTCAACAGAGTATTTGACCAGAATTATAGGCATGTCAAAAATTTGGCCAGCTATCGTCATACCCAGAGAAGAATGTGGTGCATCAGTATTATCATAATCTGTGTTTATATGGGTCCCAGGGGTCCTCAGATAGTATATTGAAAGTTTCTTGCTTAAATATGCCCTTGAAAATTAGACTTTAACATGCCTTTAAACCTCTTTGTTTCTGTGTAAATCCCCATAAGCTGTGTCTGACCATAGCCCTCTTGGGGGTGAATATGGCTTCCACCTTTCAGGGCTGTGCTCTAATGTTGCTGTAGCTGAACAAACATGCCTGGACATGTTCGTTCAGCTGGAGCCACTTGTGAGCTGAACAAACAGTCTCAGGCTGGGGAGGTAAATCCATTGGATTACATCGTTAGAGGCAATTTTTAAATCAGCTGTTTGAACACACTTTATGTGAAAGGTGGAGCAAGCAACAGAGGAAGAGGAAAGATGTTTCTTATGCAGAGGGTGAAGACAGGTTATGGACACATTTTTGTGTAAAACTGTACTTTGCTTAATATGTGATTGAATGTTTTACTTGGAAGTAAAAGTATTTGGCTCAGGGTCAACAAAGTCTCTGCAATACAAAGCACCATAATTCAGTTTCTCCAAAATTCAAGGGGAAAACTGAAAGCGTAGGGCAGGTATGAAGAATTTAATGAATGCAGTGTGGACAGCTGGTATAAGATGATGCTCATTGCAATGTGAAACCTGCTGCTCGCATGCTGTTTGGAAATTATGTTGTGAAATAATGGTATTTTTCAGGCATCTATTATCATGGTTCATTGTAATAACAGACAGCAAATGTATTGTTAGAAAGCACAAGTCAAAAAAGGAGTAAAGGATTGGAAATTTTGACAATCTTGATTTAAAGTGGGAGCTTTGGATTGTAATGCCCCGGTTAATCCCATATCAAACTATTTCCATCCATGTGTCCTGATGCAATGCATTGTGTGGCGGTTTCTTTTTCAGACCTTCTGCCTTGATTAAGATTAGCATTTTTCATTTTCCTTTAATGAATGATCATGAAATAATCAGTGAATCAACTTTTAAATGTATGTATCCCCCAGGACTGTGAGGCCATCTCACTGCAGAGATAATCCGAAACCAATCATGGTGATAATTATGTAAGTTGCGTCATGCACTTCATCAACAGAGATGGTGTGAATCCTGTGTCACAGGGAGGATGCACCCTGCATTTTTTATCCTCTGCAGAGCAATGTGTGTGGCTGCAGTATGCCTGTGGAAATTCTGTTGATTGAGTTGAGTACGGCTGTAAGTTTGTCACTAAAAGCACTGAGTTTGGCTTTCTATTATATAACCTTTAAAGCACCATGTATCAGGGTGGCCTGCTACGTGCTGGAGGCAAAATCCAGTTTACATTTGGAGTCGGTCAATAAACAGGCTGCTGTTGGAGGAAAAAGGGGGGGGGCAGTTGGTCGCTGTGTCTCATTTTTTCCATTTTTAACTCTGTGGAAAAAGCCAAACAGTCAGCCACTGGTTTATATGTTATCAGGGAACAGAACAGGAGCTTATTGCAGTTGTTATGAAGGTAGTTTCCTCCTACATTCAGTTAGTTTCTAGTGATTTGTCATGATTTACCTCCCTGCTTCAGCGCATGTCAAATGTCAAAGCCACAACCAAGCACAACTGTGCCAGGCTGGGGGTTGATATCATGATAAGTGCACCCGTTGTGATAAGTGGGATTATGCTAGAGGAATAAGCAACCTCTAAATCTACAGCAAGGATGTGAAGCTTTTATTGCATGTGCTCATGAGTGTTTCCATCATTTCTTACCAATCGTGTCTATATATATATATATAATATATATATACACACATTTTTTTTGAAAGTTTTTTTTTGCCAAGTTGTCTTTTTCAGGATCCTGTAAAATGTAAAAACTGTCATTACAAATGCTTTTGTTCAACTTATGTCTTTGAAGTAGGGCTGTCAGCATTCAGCAGTCAGAAAAATAATGCATGGATTCTTTTAAATCCCATTAATGGTGTTTTATCTGTAGTTTCAGAATGATGGTTTGGTGATCTGAACAAGGCAGTAGCTTCTCATCTTAGCATCTCCCTGCTTTCTCATTGATGAAAGATAATAACATCATAGCTTCTTTGAATGTTTCATTTTGAAAATCAGCTCAGCGAACAAGCAACTGTAACATATAATATCAAATGTTTCACTGTGGTACTCTGCAAAAATCTATTTCATTTACTTTCTGATCTGTAGTAAGTTTTGGTTTTCTGTGGTTAATCTAATGTTTTTACTCAGTAGGCCTGCAGGATATAAGCAAAGGATGAGATGTGCAAATGTGTTGCTCAAAACTACAATGGCATTACTTACCTCCGCCAAGGAGGTTATGTTTTTGCCGGGGTCTGTCCGTCTGTTTGTTTGTCTGTTAGCAAGATCACACAAAAACTGCTGGATGGACTTACATGAAAATTTACCAGAGGTGTGGTTTGGTCCAAGGAAGAAGCCAATACATTTTGGTGCTGATCCAATCCAGATTGACATCAAAAAAAAACATTTAAGTTTATAACGGCAAATCCCATTCATTTACGGCATTATGGGAATTGTAGTTTATCTGCAAACTGACGTCTACTTTTTCAAGTCGATGTCACTACATTTCCCAGCTTCCCTTGCAATGCCAGGGGAGGAGTTCTCCACACCGCTCCGTCTGCTGTCTCTACTCTGTCTCTAGCATTGTCCCACCCACAGCACCATCTGATTGGTTACACGCTTTGGTTACACAGAGAGACAGGGCACGCCGAACAGCCAATCAGCACTGAAAGCTGTGCATGCAGTTCTACTCACAGACATAGCAGAGAGGAGGAAGAAATTCGCGATGGGGCCTCTTAATCACTCGAAACAAAGCTGCTGATGATGTCAAGACAGATATAGTCCATCATAGCAGAAGTCTGTGTGTGTGTGAGTAAAAACCTAAACCCCAAATTCCACGTAGAGCAAACGCGCATAGAGGTTTAAGTGCGATAAAGTTTAAGAACACAAGAGCATTACCAACTGCCAGTAATGCTCTGGTGTGCTTGACCATTAAAATCATGTCATGGGTGTCTATTAGGCAAGGGTTTCATTTAAGTTGAATAAAGCAAATTTAAAAATCTCATATTTAGTCAGTGAATGTAATCATTTTTTTCAGAATTACAAGCCGTGCAATCAGTTAATAAACCCACACTTTGAGTCCTGCATTGTCTCACACAGAATGAAATGCTCTGTTTGTACATCTCGTGTGGAAACCTTATCTGGCACTGTTAACAAATCATTAAAAAAATAATTTTGGATCTGAAACCATATTTGGATCATGACCAAAATCAAATCACTTCATCCTTTTGCCATGACCAACATTCTCTGAACATGTCAGTAAATTCCATTCAACACTTTCTGGATAGTCTCAAACTTAATAAACTAACTAACTGACTGACTAACAAATTCTGGCAAAAACAGTAAAATATATCAAATAAACAAAATGCCAGCCGGCTTACAAATGCAATTTTAAGGGGGAATGAGAGCTGACAACCTAATTGATTTGATTAATGTTGTGTCCATCATCAGTCACCTATGCACAATCAAGGCACATGATCCATAAGCTCAGTGCCCTTCAAATGGCCTTTCATGGGAATTTGTGTTGTTAAATAACAAAATATACACTGATTTGCTCTAAACCACCATGCTTTTTGTCAACACACTTTGCTCTGTCATAATAGGGGCCAAGAGTTATGAACAATAATATTAGACAGCTCACACTGAAGGAGAGAAGCTGCAGTGGACCATCCTCTCTCACTGACAAGAGCCCTGCTGTCCACAGATGCCATTTTACCACAAGTGTGATCAGGAGAGATGACATTATTAGTAGGTGTTTTTTTGTTTGTTTTGTAGGTGTTTTTTTTTAATTATTATTTATTTATTTAACTCCTCTCAGGTGTCCTTTCAATTGTTCAACCATGTTCCCTGTAAGAAGTTCCTCATGACTTTCAAATTGAAGGCTTTTCTTCAGGTGTTTTTTGTTAGCTAAACAGGAAGTTAAGTTCTCTGAATTTGAGATGGAAAAAGTATAACAAAGGCAGGTCCCTCGAATTAATGTCAAAAATTCTCAACTGTAACAAGCTTAGTTTATTGAAAAATACAGCATTTTGTACTTGCGAGATATATTGTCGCACTGAACAGTGACTTTCACAGAATAGACTGTGAAGTTGTCTCCTACCTCTACGTCATGCTCAGACCACACTGATAACAGTGCAAAATAAACGTAAAAGTCAAGATCCTGAAGTACATTTTTTTCTTGTTCATTTCATTCCCACATCAAGAAAATGGCAAGAGTTGTTTCACATTCTCACTGTCAATTCGGACAAGAGCAAAATGTTGATGTACAAAATTAAGACGAGATAAAATCAAGATTAATTATCAACAATTAATCAACTAACCACAATTTTAAAGATTCAATCATTTGACAGCCCTAGTTCAGAGACGTTCATTAAATTTTGCAATGAAAAAAAAGCTGAAATTTCCACAAACAGCAACCACAAAAATATAAAATATAAATGTCTCTAAAACCTCAACTCTGAATGTTCAGACTTCATGAAAGTATTTACAAGAATGTGAAGAAAAAAACAAAATATTGTGCATTGAAGTGTTTTTTTAAGCTGCTATCTATAATCATGTTGTTATAAAAGGTTTAATATGTGATTGCTATTTAAGTGTTTTTTCTGTATACATGTTTTTTTTGTAAGAATGTACTTTACAATGTGTGCCTCTGCTTGTGGTCAAGTTGTGAACAAATTATCTGTTGTGTCTTATTCATTTCAACCTGAGGCTTTACTTTTACAAATCACTTTTAATGATTTCACAAATTTTAGCTGTTTTCACCCTGAGACAGGGCTCAGGGTGAAAACAGCTAAAATACTTTCAAACAAATGAGAATTATGTTATAATAATAGCATATAAAAAATGTTTATTTAAATGAAGAATTAAGATGAAGTTATGTCAGAGATTCTGTGTCATAATTCTTATAACCAAACCTAAATCAGGTTTGTTCTTGCTTTGCATTGGTCAGTTCTGATGTTTGGCGTGATGTAGCTCCAATGAAACATGCGTTTATTACAGAATCATGAGTGCTCATGACATACTTATGAAGTGTAGCAATGACTTGTCGCAAACCCAAGAAAAAAAAAAGTAATACAGTTTTTTTTTGTGTCGCATAAATAAAGGCTTCTGAATAATCTGCAACATTCAAACCTTTTCTTTTGAGGGCATTTTCAACACTGTGTCATAAGGAGCAAGTTTTATCATTTTTATCACTGCATTCTTGAAAGCAGGTTTTTATGCAACTGTCTCCTTCATGTCTCATTATCTCATTGAAAAGGTTTTTTAATTTTATTTGAAATATACTTACGGTAAGTTGAACCTAGAAACCTATGCCTTTACAACTACTGTATGTCTCTCATATTAGGATTTTTATTTATTTATTTACTTATTCAAAAATGGCTCTCTGATGAGCCAGAGGAAAAGTGCCACACATGAGCTGAAAACAAAAGGAAATCTAACCGTATGACTTTTCTGAAAATGTAGAACCCTTAAAATAATTGATTTCTATTTATTGATATGGCTCAGCTGTCCCATAAGGCTGAAATTTTGTTGGCCCATGAAGCCTGGCTCACACTTAGAGATATTTAATATCCCAGCAGAAATGTGAGAGATGCAGCACATGTTAACAAGCAGTGTCAGGTTAGGTATGAGATGTAAGAATGGCAGGTTTATGATCAAAATAGTAAACAGAATCCAGGCTCTGAGAACTTGACATTTTGTTTCAGCAGAAAGAAGTGGTGATAGATGATAGTATGGAGAAAGCTATGTACAAAGACAGTGATACTTTGTGTACATGTGCTGTAAATCTTAAGTGAGGCAACAAAAGAGTATTAATGAAAAACGACTTCTCAATTTTTTCATCAAAGTTCTGCCAAACCAGGCTGTTTGTATGAGACGCTGCAGATGCTGCATGATTTACCCATAGCCATGTCCTTTGGTTATATCTGGATTTTCAGGTTTGTCTGTGGACTGGTAGTCACCATTAAGCTGTTACCAAGCAGCCTCCAGGGCTGAAAAAATGAAGCCAGTGCTGAAGTGCCAACATCTACTGTTCCTCAAGTGTCCACTTGAGCTTGACAGCAGGTGACACTGAAGTTATATGATTGTGTGGGGTGAACGAACAGGTTTTAAAACCTAAATACACACATTAATAGCCTGGCTCAACAAACGGTTCAAGTCCAAAAGCTCTAAAGGCCCTCACTGCAGGGTGAGGATTTTATTATATCAGAAATTCAGGATTTCTGTTTTGGGAAAATTAGGGACATGATTGACAGTTCTACAAGTCTGCAGAGTAACTATTGGCTTAGAGGGCCTTAAGTCCTATCTCATTTCGGAGCTCTCTGTTTGTGAGAAGGTTAATCCCAGGCAGAAACCCTCTGGGGCTGAAAATTGAAGCACATGCAGAAGTGCCCAAAGCTGTAGTTCTTCAAGTGTCAAGGCTGGCTGCATGAACCCTGCAGGTGTTGTGATTGTGTGCAGGAAACAGAAAGACAGAGACAGAGTTTTTTTTTTTGTTTTTTTGGCCTGAATACACATAAAGACAGCCTGGTTCAAATAACAGCTTTATTTTTATTTTACTGAGGATATCTAGTTTTGGAAGCAGGGACATAACTGACATAACTGACATGGCTGCACGCTTACGTGGACTCTCTATTGGTCAGACAGCCCTAAGTCCTGCCTCAGCATGGCCTCTCTATCTGTGAGTAGGTTGAGCTAAAGTTTGGTTGAGATGACACGTACAGTATAACAGCATTCATTGCAAGCCATCCACAACATTTCAAGGCCTCCTTTGATTACCAAACAGCTGACTTCACATGGCTTCATTCAATTCTTTTACAGTCTATGGTTAGTCAGATGTTTGCTTGACAGGGTGTGCACATATGGCAGCATGCGTGGATTGGCCTCAACATTGTCCCAAAGACTCTTTCGATAGTCAAAATATAGACATTGTAATGTTTCGTTCAGTCCTATTTACAGTACACGTAGTCCAGTCAGGTGTAGCCTATGTGAGAGCTGCTTCTTTCCTCTTCTTTTCCTTTGCCTAAGAATCTGCTCTCTAACCATAAAAATGCAGCTCAGTGACAACATGAATAAATGCTTTTAAAGAATAAGACAAATGTTGCAGATTATAAAAGTAATGTTTACTTTAATTACAATGTCAGTGTATGTTGTTGTTTCTGTCCTGCTGTATAAAATGTGTTAATAAATCATTCTTAATGTAAAGCAAGTATGATGACTGGAGCCCAAATGTTTGTGAAAGTCTGCAGGTTTCTGAAATCTTCTGACGCAGCAAGTGTGGCACTGCTGAAAATTCTGTTTACTGTGAGGGCAACTCAGAGGGCAAGTCCCCTAGAGTTTTTATTTGTGGCCTTTATTACCTTCATAAATAATGTGTCAGGAGATTCATCTGAGGTTTTGCAGCTCCACTAAAAATATGTCTTTCTTATCCTGCAGATTTTAGCCTGCTCCATGAGTGTTGAAGCTTTAAGGGATTGATTTTACAACAATGTCAGACCCAAAGACTCAACTTTAAAATCTCATTCCTCTAAAACCACTGAAGTGGACACAATTGATTCTGTTTTTGGACATTGAGCTAAAAGTCAAATGAGCATGACCCTACGAATTGAAAGGAAAGCAGGAAGCAGTTTGACTTAGATTAAAGAACAAAAAGTCAAAGTGGATTTTGTATGAAGAGGATCCTTGTTTTCAAAGAAATGAACACTTCAGAGCCATCAGACCACAACCTTTGATATTTCATTTTCAGCTCTCCTTCATAATTTTGCAATGATTTTTTCACTTGAGCAGAGGAGAGCAGCAATGGGCTCTCTCTCATCATTCGTGTATGCCACCAGAGCAAGCTCTGAGACCAAATCTCAGAAATAAAATACTGACATAAAAACTCTACTAACATGGTTTTTCCTCTCTTTCTCAATTTAACCTCAGAAAGGTGATATGGATCCTGTGAAATGAGAGAGGCTGAAGATGTCCAGAATACCAGAGACACAAAGTGAGAAAATCAGGGCCCACAAAAAACTAAAAGGATGTATGAAAGCTAAATGCAATACTAATGTTATTTCTTAAAGTTGACTCAATCTTTATATATATATATATTTATATGTTATTATCATTCCTCTTTAAGTCAAGTATCAAACTGATAAAAACTCACATCATCCAAATCACACATTGATATATGTGTTTCAATCAATTAAAAAAATCCATAAATAAATATCTTTGGACATATTTTTAAACATACTCCTTTCCTTTCAAAGTGTGTTTCGCCAGCAGCCCAGCACCTGCTGCTGCATGTCCATCCAGCCTCTCTCTCCTCTCTCTTTGCGTTCTGAGCAGGGGGACTTTCACACTAGCTACTATGTGAATGCTCTGTTTTGGTGATGTTGCAGCCGTCTCTGACATATTAGCGTAAAGCCAGTGTCAATGGAGCTGTGGGGCATTCAGGTTTTTACTGATACATCAGCTAAATATAAGGCTGCTGGCTGACATACAAGATGTGGCAGAAAAGTTCCAAGACTGGTGTCACAAAAGATTTATTTTAAAGCCAAACTTCAAACTAAGAGTTTTCCTCTTCAAAGTAGTCCCAGCATGTCTACAAAGAGATACTGCGGCATTTGCTTAGTTCAGAGCGCGAGAAGAGGCGAGAGTTGTGGCAGGACAAGTCGTGGCTGCTTCACCATGACAACACGCCTGCTCACAATGCCCTGAGCATTGACAGTTCCTGGCCGAGAAGAACTTCACCGTGCTGGAGCAGCCTCCCTACTCACCCAACCTGGCTCCGTGTGATGTTTTACCTCTTCCCCGAGCTCAAGGAGGTCATCAAGGGGACCCGTTTTGAAAACGTGGACGACATCAAAAAGGCCGTGACAACGGAGCTGCGGAGAGTCCCGGAAGAATCCTCCCAGGAGTGCATGAAAGCGTGGCAGAGGAGGATGTGAAAGTGCATTAGACTGCAGGGGGATTACTTCGAAGAGGAAAACTTAGTAGTTTGTAGTTTAGATTCTAAATAAATCATTTCACATTACACTTGTTTCCAATGAGTGGTATGGTTTGGTTCAGCACAGTTTAGTTAGTTTTGGCACAGTTAACCTGGGTTTTGTTTATGTTTCCACCTCCAGCTGTGCTTCACTTAAAGGCGGGGAAGTGAGCCATTAAGAGAGAGTAGTGCCAGCTACAAAAATGCATGATGTCAACAGTGAAGCGGTCTAAAGTAGAGCCAAACAACAGAAACAAAGATCAGCAATTAAGGACTTTAGCTCTCCAGTACTCAAGCAACAACAGAGAACAAATCACTTTAAAACAATGGCTTACTTGACCATGGTGAAGTATTTATTATTTTTAGCAGCTGTCACCTGGGAACTGACATTTTTTCTGACCAATCAACAGACTGCAGCATTTTAAAGTCCACTCCAGGGTCCAGGGTCCAGTGCAGGGTCGGCCCTTCCCTTCAGAGGGAGTGCCAAGAAGTGGCACTGCACAGGCTGGTTGTTTGGGTGCCCTTTCTCTTCATTTGACTGTGGAAACACGTGTAATTGTGTACCATACTGAGCTGAGCTGAATTGGACTGATTGTAAATACAGCTTTAGTGTACAGCAGACAGGATTTAAAAGTTTGAATCTGGGGATTATTTGATTTGAATTGTAATCAAATAGTAAACCCCAGAATCATAATCAAATCAAATCATGATGTACGGGAAGATCCACAGCTCAAATCAAAGCTCTAAAAACTGTCGACATTGCACATGTCACTCAAGCCTTCATTTCAGTTTCTTTGAATTGGCACAGATTTGGTGATAGACACATTCATTCTGCCTTAAAAACACTTTTTTAAATAGAAGTTGTTTTTTAAATAACTGCGTAACACACCTTCGTAGTCTGCCTTCTTATTATAAACTAAGCAAGAGGCAATATCACAAATTATGCCAAAGTCAGACTACATGCTATAAGCACCACTGATGCCTACTGCATCTGACACAGGATTTCAGGACCCGCAGGCCCTGAAATTTTGACATTTGATTCTGTGTAAAACGTCTTTATGAACAACCACATCTTACAACCTTCAGACAGAAAGTCGAGCTGGTTAAATTTTTCTTTCTCTTATCTACAAATTAAACTGTCAAGTCACTGACCCAGGAAGGTCTGCACATGCAATAGTCTCAAATGTACAAACACACACACACACAAAAAAACATGT
The DNA here is from genome assembly GCA_037902135.1 of Cetoscarus ocellatus. Taxonomy (NCBI): domain Eukaryota; kingdom Metazoa; phylum Chordata; class Actinopteri; order Labriformes; family Labridae; genus Cetoscarus; species Cetoscarus ocellatus. The sequence continues at coordinate 2,571,468 of JBAMNC010000869.1, read as the reverse complement.
AATAACTAGCAGTTTTTTCCTGTTCTTGTCTCTTTATTCATGATGGCTGTGTTTTGCTTCACAGTAAGCTCCGCTCTATAAAGCTGAAGGTATGCAGCAGCATGTCTCTATTGCTCTTTGTTAAAACAATTCTTAAATGCTGCTTTTTGACAATGCATCAATTTGCATCTCAAGAGGGAAAATGTCTTATAAATCCAAACTCAGTAACATATTAGTCACATAAAAAAGCCCACTTGTTTGTTGTATTTTGTCATAGAAGTGTTAGGATGCCAGGATTAAATCATTGGGAACTTTTGTTTACGATCAATCCTTCATACTGAGTCAAAAAGTTTTCCCCTGACTGAAACCTTGCAGCGTCTCTAAAGAAGAAGAAGTGCTGTGAGAGCCTGTAAAGGAGGAATGGATCTGCACCACTAAATAAGGCAATTGTTTCACAGAAATGTGTGCCTGCTGTTACCGTGCTCAAGAGTGCTGCTCTGCTGGTCTGTGTCACACCATTTGACAGGTCAATATTTTTTTATAGCAGCTCCTTACCCACCACACAGAGAAATGTTGTCACCTAAGGCTGACTTTTCCACTTTTTAACCAAAATACACAAATTTATGACAGGAAGTGTGTGCTTCTGTCATTCTCCTGACCGGTGATTATTTCTTTTGACAAAAACATAACTAAAAAAGTTTGTTGACAAGGTTTGTATGGAGACAAAAAAAGATAACAAGTCAACAACTCTGGAAACATGGAAACATGCATGTTAATTTTTTGTCAACCACTTTTGTCAAGACTAAAATGTTGGATGTGGGTTTTCAGACATTCAAAGCCCATGGTGTTTCTGTTGTATTGAAAAGAAATGCATTTGATCTCCAAGCAATACCCAATAGCCATATGAGTCTTGTTAAAAACAGTCAGGTTACCAAAGTGAAATTTACCATTGGTTTTGTTTAGAAAAAAATGCAGGAATGCATCTTCTTTTTTCAACATTAAAAAAAAAAAAAAAACAGAAGAATAGAGCCAAATAAAAATGATAACAATATATGGTTGTTGTTTTTTTTCAATGTTTGTTTTGTTGTTCAACAAGAGAAAATGAATTAGTTATAATGTCAGATGAACAGGAAGGCTCGATGGATGGGGGTATGGTTAAGAAGTCAAATTATAGTTATTTACCTGCATTCCTGGAATATTTTAGTGGTTAAATGTGTTTCTTGATTAATTTCTGACTTCTCAGAGAGGCCCAGTGAGCTGCCTCAAATTTTGGTATAAAAAGGTGATTAAGTTTGAAACTCCCCATTCCTCTATGTCCAATAACAATAACAATAACATTTTCAATTTTAATAAATTTTTGAAAGATTTCTAAAATATTTATGTATTCTCATTTTTATGCCAGGTGGTCTAAGGAAATTGTCAGGCACTGTAACTTAGAATCAGTCACTTTAGCAAAAAAAAAAGAAAAAAAGAAAAGAAAAGAAAAAATCCATATTTTACATACTAGAGATTTGATTTATGTATGCATTTGACCTTGTTTTTTGTCTAAAAAAAAACACAATTTGGCTTATTAGGTTAATTCAGAGAGAAAAACAGTTTGACCAAAAACAATGAAAATGTACAGACATTTTAGGGATTTAGAATTAAAAGACTAACGTGTGCATTATTTCTAAAAGAAAAATCCAACACAGTTGTCGAAAGAACACCCTGCACAAAAACATATTTGATTGTTGCTGACATTGAATTTTATGAACTCACACAGAAATCCTGGAGAATATGTTAAACTGTTTCTGACCCCTTTTGTGTGTGATAGTCTGATGCTCTTTTCAATGCAAAGCCTTTAATTAAAATTAAAAAGGCTGACAGTGGCTGTATAAAAAAATGTAATCCAGTTTTTCAATTCTCGTCTCAGCCATTACTGTGATTTACATATCTTAATATTTCGTTATGTAATGGAATTCACTGCCTCACAGGCAAGGGGACATTGCCATTATTTCCCCCTGTTCTTCACATCTGCATGTATCAGCGTGATCTTTCCAAATACTCTGGCAGGATTCTCCAAAACTCAGGATCCCAACGAGAAGATATGTCTGAGCAGACAAAATATTTTGCATCACTTTCCACAGCAAATATTTTTGCACTTTCAGAAATCTAAATTACACTTATGCATGGATAGGAGATGACTTACTAGAATGCATATTCCACATGCTGCATAGGCATTTCAGGGAGAAAGTGATGTACTATGAACTCCAACAGTATCTTTTGTTGATAAAAGCTTAAGTAAAAGATGTGATAAGAATTGAATTGGGATGGTCAAGAGTGTAGAGAGCGTCAATTTAAAGAAAGACTGAACAAGATGGTGGTCTGTGTTGTCTTTCCATAAAAAAATACTACTTGTGTATTTTTCTTTACTAGATCTGAAAATTTATTTTAAATAAGTACCATATCTTTTAGAAATATCTTGCTAACAGTTAGACGGACAGAAAAACTCCAGCAAAGACAAAACCTCCTTTGCTGAGAAAATTTTGATTTGGTGGAGCACAATGCTTTTTAACTTTTCTTTTATAATCAGTCCTATTATAATAATAGAATAGGAAACCTTAAAAAATTAAGAATTTGCTAAGTAATATGTAGAATTTGTTACATAGTTTTGGGAGCATTTCAATGCAACATTATTTAATAAACTTTTTCTTAACTGCACCATTGTAAAGTCAATAAGAGGAGGCTGATAATGTGTAGTGCTTTGATATATATACAGTATCTCACAAAAGTTAGTACACCCCTCACATTTCTGCAAATATTTTATTATACTTTTCATTGGACAAGACTAAAGAAATGACACTTCGATACAATGTACAGTACTGAGTGTCAAGCTTGTATAACAGTGTAAATTTACTGTCCCTTCAAAATAACTCAACACACGCTCTTAATGTCTAAACTGCTGGCAACAAAAGTGAGTACACCCCTAAGTGAAAATGTCCAAACTGTGCCCAAAGTGTCAATATTTTGTGTAGCCACCATTATTTTTCAGCACTGCCTTAACCCTCTTGGGCACGGAGTTCACCAGAGCTTCACAGGTTGCCACTGGAATCCTGTGAAGCTCTGTCTTTGAGAGACAGACATATGAGTGCTGCCAGCATTGCTGCAGAGGTTGAAGGGGCAGGGGGTCAGCCTGTCAGTGTTCAGATCATACGCAGCACACTGCATCAAATTGGTCTGTATGGCTGTTGTCCCAGAAGGAAGTCTCCTCTAAAGATGATGCACAAGAAAGCCCTCGAACAGTCCACTAAAGACAAGCGGACTAAGGACATGGATTACTGGAACCATGTCCTGTGGTCTGATGAGATCAAGATAAACTTATTTGGTTCAGATGGTGTCAAACGTGTGGCAGCAACCAGGTGAGGAGTACAAAGATAAGTGTGTCCTGCCTACAGTGAAGCATGGTGGTGGGGGTGTTATGGTCTGGGGCTGCAGGAGTGCTGCCAGCACTGGGGAGCTACACTTCATTGAAGGAACCAAGAATGCCAACATGTACTGTGACATACTGAAGCAGAGAATGATCCCCTCCCTTCGGAAACTGGGCCACAGGGCAGTATTCCAACATGATAATGACCCCAAACACACCTCCAAGACGACCACTGCCTTGCTAAAGAAGCTGAGGGTAAAGGTGATGGACTGGCCAAGCATGTCTCCTGACCTAAACCCTATTGAGCATCTGTGGGGCGTCCTCAAAAGAAAGGTGGAGGAGTACAAGGTTTCTAAGATCCACCAGCTCCGTGATGTGGTCATGGGGGGCGGGGGGAGGCTCTGAAGCTCTGGTGAACTCCGTGCCCAAGAGGGTTAAGGCAGTGCTGAAAAATAATGGTAGCCACACAAAATATTGACACTTTAGGCCCAGTTTGGACATTTTCAGTTAGGGGTGTACTCACTTTTGTTTCCAGAAGTTTAGACATTAATGGCTGTGTGTTGAGTTATTTTGAGGGGACAGTAAATTTACACTGTTATACAAGCTGGACACTCAGTACTGTACATTGTATCGAAGTGTCATTTCCTCACTGTAGTCCCATTAAAAGATATAATAAAATATTATATTGATCGGCCGGCCGATTAAATCGGCCGATTTTAGCCCTTTTCAAAGGATTCAAGATCGGCCAGAGTTTAGCCGATTTAACGCCGATTTATTCTTAATTTCTCATAAAACAGTAAACACTGTTCGGCGTCCAAGCTGCGCAGAATGATGACATTGCGAAAGATGGCAGCGCGTTGTTAAAGCGGCTCTGAGCTCTGCTGTGTGTATCAATGATGGAGTGTATGGGGCAAAACTCACTTACAGTCCGACGTAACGACTGACTTTCAGCGCTCGCACAGTCCGACATAACGACCGACTTTCAGCACTCGCACAGTTTACCGCTGGACATAGCGAGAGCACCGGGCTCTCTGCTCGGCTACAGAAGCAGCCCCACAGACCGACACTGATGAGCTGACCAATACCAGATTTGTGACTGTTCTGTGATGATTATTACGGAAACCTGGCTTCACCTGCTTGTCCCCGACGCTGCAGTTGAGCTAATTAGCTAGCTAGCTAACCCCGTAGCATTAGTATTGCTCCCTCGGAGCTGTTTGACGTCATCGAGGGGACCCTTCATCATAGCTGGGAACTTTAATCAGGCCTGTTTAAAGACGTTTGTGCAATATGTGCAGTGTCCCACAAAATATTCTGATTTCCTCACACATATTACCTCATGTTTACAATAAAAAGTGATTCTACCTGCACTAAAACCTACTTCTGATACACTAATGAGGACTCTGGGACTGAAAGGCAGATGTGACAGGACAACAGTTCACAATTCATCTATATATTTACATTTTAAATAAGGTTATTTATTTCATTTTGCAGGAATTGACTGCAGTTTTGCCCACTATTTTATTTTGTATTTGAAAGTTCTTTGGTCTTGAAAGTTGCAGAGGAGAAAAATAAAAGAGTCTTATGAAAAGAAAGTTGTTGCTTTCCTCTCACAATGACCTGTTTACAACTTTTTAAAAGTTGTTCTACCTGAACTATAACCTACCTTCTTATTATTTTCATCAACAAGAAGTACAAGATAAAGAGTGACTCTTTTTAAGGTTTTATAATTAATTTTCCAGAGGTTTAATGCTTTGCGTGTTTTTGTACTTGAAAATTCCTCTCTGTTGTAAAGTTAAACAAATACTTAGTGACAAAGTATTGTAAAATGGTAAAATGTTCTGCCTGTAATTCATATATTCATTGTTGTAAGTGGTTTGGGACCAAATTTTTTTTTAATTCATTTTATATATTTTTTAAAATCAATCGGCCGATTAATCAGTAATCTGTATTTTTTTCTGCCAAATATCGGTATCGGCATCGGCTTCAACAAATCCATATCAGTCGGGCCCTACACTGTATACATTATGAAGCGATGCATCATATGGCTCAAATTCCTCATGCTGCATCACACAGAAAGTTGTGAAAGCACAGAAGCCGATATCCTCTGACTCTGGTGTAGAAGACAGTTTTGTGGCTGTGATATTTTCCTCAGTGCTTTAAAAAAAAGACAATAGTGAGTCGGAATGAGCCGTTGGCATGTACAAGCATCTTGTGAGATGATAAAGAAAAAAAGCTGTGAATTTTAAGCACTGTCAGCACTCTATCAGTTCTGACTGAGAAAATGTTTGGATATAAGGTATTCTATAAATACTGATGTGGAAAATAACAGGACTGCGTTTATTTTATTTATTTTTGGTCTCAGTTCATTTTCACAACAGCATTATAACAAAGCCATGCCATAAAATATTCATATTGCTTTTAGGATAGTTCAAAAAGGTTTTTTTTTCTGCCACCTCTATTATGACCTCTATAACTGTCTCTGAGGGGGATCATTCTCCTTCTTTTACTCCATATCAAAGGGAGAACATCACAAGGGTGTAAATATCATGCACAAAATTGTATGGTTACGTGAATGGGATGCAGATTGGCTTCTGCTTGTCAAAACCTTTACTTGAAGATGACTTTTTTTAACCAAATCCTTTCATTAATAGCACTGCAAACCTTTGCTGTACTTAACTCTCAAATTGGCTCTTATCTTTTAAGTGAGAGGTGCTTCATCCTGAGTGTTACATTCCTCCACTGGCATTTTTAAGTTTAATCATTTTGTCCTGTTTTTTTCACATTAGTCTGGATAACATCACATGAATGGTGTGTAGGAGTGCAGTACTTTCTAAACAAACTCCAAAGGCCATGGGGCACACATTATGTCTCTCTAATTTATTACAGAGCCATCAGATGCAGTTGTAGTCACCTTTCGTATCCAGCACAACTAAGCCACATTTGTTGCAACCACGTCTTTTCCCTTAAAGATGCAGATTTTGCATGATCACTATCTGACCGGGGCCAAGCAATATCAGCCAATGACGGACCAAGCAGCTTTTCAAGGTAATTCAGTAGCTGCACTGGATAGGGGAAGTGCAGGGCAGACACCTGACTGGAGACGCCCTTGTGATCCCTGGGATTGTGGGTAGTGTAGTGGATCCAGCTTGCAGTGCAGCTGGATCCAGCTGAATTAATGTCTGTAATCAGGCAGATCCATCTTGCCAAGTTCCAATCTGCGATTGTGCTCAGCCAATAGTGGCACAGCCCAATCAGAATCCTTTAAAGCAGGAAGAGGTGGAAGCTACGAGCAATATGACAACAAAAAGATGACTTGTACAGTGATTAGCATAGATGCTAACAGCTTTAGTAGCAGCTTTATCAGATCTGGAATGCATTTCTTTCTTGAATAAAAAATAACACTGGAAGCACTTCTCATAGAAAGGATATTTTCACTCCATTTCCAACATGTTTTGGTGAGAGTTTGATCTACAAAGTGGCTTAGGTTTTGTAATTAACACCACAGCAGTAGCACCCACCTATTACAACATCTGACTGCCTCAAAATTAACTTGACTGATGGAACAATCAAGGTTCAATCAAGTTATCCATCTGTTGTCCAGATGGAGAAGTGAAAAACATTCTATATAATTTATACTGAACTGTCTATCTGGTGTGTCAGGTTAGGTATTTGCCCAAAATCACAAATAAACAATGCTTATCTCAACAATGTTAATTATATCACTTGAGTTTCACCCAGGTCATTTTACCATTATTTTCTCATGCAAAGTCTGAGTTGTACAAAAACAACTGCACATTCTGGTAGAATAAGTCCATTACAAAAGTAAGTCACTCGTGGTCTAAACCAGTCAGAGAGGTTGCTCTGACTGTCTAGGGTTGTGACTGGTGTAGGTTGTTTGCTCAAAATTGCAAATAAATCACGTTTTCCCACTAACAAGCTCAATAAAATACATGCCTCTATCTTCTTCTTCTGCTTCTCGGGAATACCATTATTTCCATTTAAATCCTCTGAAGTGAAAAAAACTATGCTTATTGTCGATGCAGCTTACCATGGAAACGTACAGATAACTGTGGTGTGCATTTTTTATCCCTTCCCATCGCAGCCTTCTCTGAAGACATTTTTCTGAAATTTCAGGGTAATGCACCTCAGCCAAACTCTAGTGTTAGACACTTCAATAACTTAGAGCAGAGATAGACTGTGCCTATACCATGTAGTTATATGGCTTTTTTGTGATTACTAAAGTGACATACAATGGAGCGATTATATAAGGCAGAGACATAAAGTGTTAACAATGACTTTAATATGTTTTGCTTCCTGCAGCGAGGTTGAAGTAAATTTAGTTTTTATAAAGCAAACAAGTGAGCACATAAATGCAGCTCTTTCTGAGCACATAGAGAAATATAGGCAAGTTTAAGTTTCTGGTCCTTTGCAGAATATGCAAACCCCAATTCCAATGAAGTAGGAATGGAAATAAAAACAAAATACAATGATTTGCAAATCCTTTTCAACCTACATACAATGAAATACACTGCAAGCTACATCTTGTTCTTTAATTTGATGCACTCAAATCATTCCAAAAAAAAAAAAAAAAAAAAATGGGACGGGGACAACACAGGATTGCTCAAAAAACATCTGCGTGGAATATTGCATAATACTTACATATGGTGATATGTAATTAGCTTGAGTTTGTTGTTGCTGCTCACATGCATCAGCTTCAGTCAGGACACAGTGTTTCTCAGATACACGAAATTATTGAGATGATATTGGTATTGGCAGGTATCAGCCTTAAAAGTTAAGTTTTGGTATTGGCCAATATTAACATTTTGGCAGATATTTACAGATATTTAAATTGGCTAGACATATCAGCAATATATTGGGTGGAATATCAGTAAAATAAACAAATGTACCATATTGCTGCACGTCATCTTAACTGCATGGGTATATTTACAAATCAAGACTTTCATTGTTTTTTCAAGAGTTAAATGTTGTTTTTCTTTACAACAGTTCCTTACTCAAATAGACAGTCACATTGAAAGAAACAAGTCCATTTTTGTAAAGTAACGTAATTGTGTTCTTGACCAAAAATGATCAGTATTGGTAACAGTATCAACAGTAAAGAGTCCAGAAATATCAGCATATTGGATATCGGCAAAAATCCAATAATGCACATCCTCACGTTTTGGGGCAAGCGCTCTGATAAAGCATCTCAGAAAGAGAAAGAAGTGAGTCTTGGGTATTCGGTATATGAAAACCAAAAAGTTTTTGAACATAAATGATAGCAAACATACTCAGGCAATCATTAAAATCAAACACATGAATTTCTGTTAAGGCAAATGTGGTATTGTTATTTCATCCACATACAACATGAATCCTAACTCAAAATCATGTTAACAAGGTTTTCCCACAAGCAGAGTTTTACTGAAGTGCATATAAAGGATTCCAGATTTTTTCTAGATATTCAATCAATGCTTGCATGTAAACACACTCACTGTCTTGTCTGAACCCCATGGTCTTCCCGTCAAGGCTTGATTTCACTATTACATCCTACTGAGTGTACATTACCTCTGCATATTACTCCACCTCAGGTGATCTGAGCATATTTAATGAACATAACAGCAGATGGTCTTTGTCCTTATTAACTGAGGTGGTACCTCTGAATCACACTGGCCAACAAAACAGCACACTCTTCTTTTGCACGATCCTGATACAGAAAAACACACAGATAAATACACAGAGGCAGGATAGCTCTCACAAAAATTAACAAGAGAGCAGAACAATGTTTGTGTTGTCTGCCAGAGATCAGTTTCAGTCACATCCTTGAACACTTTTGCTTTTGGAGCTACATGAATGATTCTGTATACAAAATATATGATCTGCTGACACGTGCTTTTTATTAAAAACTGCTTATATGACAGTTGTATTAAAGCAATATTGCACTAAGGATGTTTTTTAATAAAAATGATATTTCCTACAACAAACCCACTTCATAATCCTTTCGTAATGATTATATGTTGTGAGGGCTGGAATTGCTAAGGTAAACGATGACTCAATTTGATCCAATAAAGTACATGGTTAAGGATTAAAACCAATTACCTTTAAAGTTAAATAGCAGGATTCATGAAATTATTAAATGAAATTCAGTGTAAGCTTTACCTCTTTTTTATCAGGGGGCAGGGTATTAATTTTCATAGCTTTGCCAATGGTGCACAGCTCTTTATTGCTGTGTCTGCTGATGACAAAAGACCAATTGATAACCTTTGTAAGTGTATTTTAGATGTAAAGTCTTGGATGACAGAAAGCTTTTTTCTGCCAGGGCAGAACTCAGGTTTAAATCATTGGCACAGATGGAGCCACTCAAAATTTCCCAAATTTCCTTGGCAGAGTCTTAGGTTGTCCATGTCCATGATAGGAGAATACTAGGACCTGCATGATACAAGGACACAATGAAGGGAGAGTCTAAAGTTCAAATCAATTACCGAAAACCCTTTACTGCTGAGGCATCATACACAATGCCTGAGATTTATAGGCCTGTGACAGAAAGTATTAACAAATACCATTACCAGTGGGTAGGTCTTCTGTTGTTCTTCTTTGAAAAGGTTAGCATGATAAATCTTATGTGTTCAGTAAAGTTTTAATGGAGATGTTTAGAACCTGTGATACTCACAGTAAAGCCAAACAGACACACATTTTAACTTGTCAAACATGTGCAACTAATAGCACTAACAATGCCCCAGCCCTGCTATTTAAAGGACAAGGTTCCTCACACCCTAATAGCACTAAGAGTGCTCTAGTCCTGCTAAAGGGTTTTTATTGTTAAAGCTGCAGCAAATTTGAACATAGTCTTCGCTGATGCTGCAGATTGCATCTGTAGATCTCCTGCTATCTAAAACTCAAATTTCTGCTGCATAAATGCTATTAATGTATGAACATGTTTACAGTTGGGACTGGGCTCTGTATCAGCCTGAACAACACTCTTTATGAGAGCAGCTGTCCTTGATCTAAAGCGTGTTATTGCTGCTGCTGCCTTTCAATTGGCCCTGGGAGCACTTGATCTGAATTACTTCAAGTTTTGAGTTAAGTCGAACATGTTAAGTGCCTCGAACATATGTGACCCCAGAGAGTATGATCAGAGCCAAGCAGAGCCTTAGAAAATACCAAATCTTCTGGGCAAAAGTCTTAAGGGGTCCTGTTATGTAAAAAATAAAAATTAAAAAGGAAAATCAGATCCCCTGAGGGGATTATTCAGGCATGCAGCAATAACACATCTTATTGTACACCTCAAATGCTCTGACTACCTGTCAAAACTATGCTTAGATGACTCATTTAACCAAATCTTTTCTTTTCATGTCCCTGTCAGCCTGGGTCTATTATTTTTCAGGCACTTATCTCCCAAATGGGCATGGATCTCTTCCCAAGGGGTGCTTTCGGATGTAAAATTCTTGTTTTGACATTCTTAATTACCATAATGGCAGCTCTTTTTTTTTTCAATCTAGTTCAAAACACTGGTGTTGTCAAATGTGCTCCGCCGACCACAATATTTGAACCTACTTATCCATTCCTTTAGCACAGACATCTCTAGTAGCAGATATCTCATTTGTAATTTTCCCAAAGGACCATAATCCAAGAGTTTTACCTCACATTGTAAAATGACAGTTAATATCTTTAGCTATTATGATCATCATGATCAATAATTATCAACAATAATTAGAATAATGGCATGGCTCACAGCTATGGACGTAACAATACAGCTAACCTGCAGTTCAAAATGCTCTGACAGCCTTGGCCATTGGGGTGTTATTTTTGGAAGAACATCCTCAAAAGTGTCAGGCAATTTTAACATGGTTAGGGGCTGTCAAGGATTTACAGCAGCCATTTTAGCTTGAAACTATTAATTGTACTTCTAGCCATTTGAGCAGATGAGAGGAACACCCTAAAATAATACCATTCAAATATTCTCAAGTGTGTATTGAACCTTGGAGGTTATTACAAACATTCAACAACATTTGAGCAGTGTGGCATCCTTAACATAATCATTGACCAACTAGATGCCAAGGGGTTATCATTTTTTATACACAAAATGAGGTTTCATTTTTCACTATCCATTGTCTTTGCAGTTGCTTTTCTTTGATAGAGATTAAATGGAAATTGTTGTCAAATTCTTACCAACTAAAACCTGCAATACATCTATAAGACCTAACATTTAAGCTTCTCACTATCACAACTTTAAATTGTTACATTCAATGAGGATTGAAGCCTCTGTGTGTGCAATATGCTCTACCAAAGCTGAACTTAACAGGTGCTTCAATAGTTTGTGTATTCAGCAGCAACCCCGTACATCTGCTCCATCTGTTCAGATGTAAATGCCAGAGGCATTTGTCTACACATTCCAACCACAGTTGCAAATCACCTCAGAAAATCTGTTAAATGCATTTACACTTTGACAGTCAGAGGGGTCTCCATTTAAATCATTTCAACGAAAAAAAAGCCATTAGACGATAGATACGTCCCTCTACAATCTTTCCAATCTTGATGTTAAATGTAAATTTTAAGTGTGCAAAGTCAACAAGTTTAAAGTTAAAAAAAAAAAAACAACTTTGAAACTTAGCATTATTTATTTGGTATGGTATCATAGTATCAGCAAGTAAACATGCAAGATGGTTTTGCAGAGTGTGGCCAACATTAAGTTTATTTAAGTTTATAACCTCTTACCTGTTCTGAAAGTACTTGATGTTTTTGTTGAGGGCTGGCATGACAGGACAGAGGCAACATCACACTTAACACCTAGTCATCTAAGTACCTGTGCCTTAAGTGTTGCTAACTGAGTCATTTTGCAACAAAATTTCATTCATGTGTGCCTTGTTGTGTATATTTTGAATGACAATAAAGAATCTTATTCTATTCTTTTCTATTCTCTTCTAGTTCTGTGATCAAATAGTTGGAAGCTGCACTGTTCCTGTGATGCAGTCTGTTCAGTTGTTCTGTTTACATCCGGGTTGAAGAGCATTATGACAGCATGGCAGTAGGCACTGATTGGAGCACTGGCACATTGTTGTGGGGAGCTCATACAGTTCAACCAGGAGAGACCAAGTTTGAGTGAACAATTATTTATTTAACAAGTTGGTACTGTATAATTGAAAATGTAAAATGTATTTTGTGACTGTCATCTCATTGGCTCTCACCCTGGATTTCCACATAGTCCGCACAACAGCTTTGCTCTGACCGATGGCGTGCGCTCCCCCCACTGGGAGAGTATTTAAAGCACTGCGCAGTGGAGTGCAGGTCTGGGCCCATGACTCATAAACTCATAAAGATCACAAAAGAACCACAACTCCATGGGTTAATTGTGTATTTAAAATGGCACGGAAACTCTGAGCACTAGTTTTTCTGTGTTGGGTCGATCTCTTTGGTGGGGGTTGACATGAGCTGAAGCAGCTTCAGCTTAAAATGGACATGCTGCGTATTTCTAGCAGTTCAGCGAGGAAGTCTGCTGATGGAACTCCCTGCAGATTGAGCAAGGAGCAGGTTGTGGAAACAGACTGAATGAAGAGACTGGGAGCGATTTGCTGCAGAGTGCACATCACCTATGGACCGCTGCGCAGGCGGATTATACATCGTGATATCTTGGTGTACTTCAGGGATACTGAGGGCAAGTGCGAGATAAGATACCCCCCAGAGTCTACAAATTGGTGGTTTTGAATACAGGATAAGGTGAGTAGCAGACTTCTGAGCTGCTTGCTGGAACCCTGGTGCAATGGACTGAGGTGACAGGCCAGACCTCTGAGGAGTTGGACAGGGACACTGATATGACAAACTGGAGGTGCCTGAGGTGGAGGAGGGTTGCTGAGATCACACAGCACAACACCACGACACTGAGTGTGGAGGAGCAAAAACACAATTTAAAAATATGACAGCAGCAGGATGATTGGCCAACAGGTTCTGGCAGAATCTGGTTGGCTCAGTGCTTGAGTGAGTGTACGCCCCCTATCGCCTAATGATTTGAATCGCCTGCGCAGGAAGGCAGGGTGAGGAAATGAAGACTAAATTCCTTTTGCAAAGTAAAGTAAAAGTTATAAAAAATATTAGTTTTTGATGGTTTATTTGGTTAATATATACATTTTTTCTTTAAAAAAAATAATAACACGGGTCGATAAAAGGCCCTTATGAAACTTTTATGAAAAATCATAAAATTCCTTTAAAAAATTTTTAAAAAAACAGTTATTCTAGTTTTTGGAAATTTGAAAATAACTGGCAGGCTGCATTGTGTTACCGTAATTTCTCGATTTTAACACACACACGATTATAACACGCACCCCATAATTTCTCGATTTTTGCCTCAGAAACACTACTCGGAATATAACACGCACCCACCGCTGCTATTTTGCATCCCTTGCCGAGATGGCAGCGCTCTGTGTTTCCCAGTGAGTGGTTACACAGTTTAACAGTCAGTTTAATAAGAATTACGTAAGTTTGACGGAAATGTTTCGCAGAGAAAGAGAATATTTCAGTTTTTTATATCAGATGTGTCGCAATCGCAATGTCAGCGAGACTAAATATTTTAAGTATTTTGCTTGTACTCGTGTATAATACGCAACCGAAAAGTTAGAGCTTATTTAAAAGCAAAGAAGTGCGTGTTAAAATCAAGGATTTACGGTAGGTCAGGTCTGGGAGGAGAACTTTACCTTCACTGCAGCTTTAACCAACTAATACGTCAACTTAAAGCAAACCAATTCTATCATGTTATTCTGAGATTTCTGGCACCACCCTTCCTTTCCCTTTCCCCACTTTTACAATACTTCTCATCCAGCCAAATTTGTGCCCCTCTAGTCAAGCTTGTCATATTCCAATTGGCTCATGTCAAACAGGTCCTGTGATGGAGTCTGAAATATGAGTATGCACTGGCCCCGTGTCTTCAGTTAATACTCCCTGACCATTTTACTTATATATTATATTTCATCACTGTGAGGCTCTTGTCATGTTGCAACTCATGGAAGCTGAAGATAATGTAAGAATCATATAGGCTGAACAGTGATGGTAATTGGTACCTCTGAATATGTCAGAGCAATCAGTGACATATAATTCAGACTCATTCAGCTCTCAGTGCACCTGTTAAAGAAAAATAAGCCCTTTTTTCTTTTTCAGCAGTTAAGTTTTTAAAGATTCAAAGGACAAACACTTCACCGGCATGCTGTTGAAAAACAAGTGTTTTTGTGGGAAATGAAGGAAGGCTGAAGGAAGCTTATTTAAAATAAACAAAAGGTACTTGGGGTGCAGCAGGCACATCTGTGGACAAGAGAGGAAAGGAGAGGACGTGTGTGTGTTGTCATGAGGAAAGAAACAAAAGCTTCATCTGAACAAATGTCCTTCGTTCTCCAATGATGCAAACATCAATAATGCCCTTGTCATACATGCTGAGTGTCTCTGTTTTTTGACTCAATAAAAGACATTGGGCTCTAATTTCCTGGTGCAACTCAGGGTGGCGGAGCCTGGCGCACCCCGCGCAGTGGTAATTTCGTCCAGCGCACCGCAGTGCGCAGCTAATTTGGCAATTTGGTAGACTGGCTGCGCCGAGATGGGTGTGACGGCACTCCAGGGGGAGGTGTCGAAAGATTCAGCTTGGCGCAGTGACAATTTCGTGCCAAAAAACTGTGCGGAAGGTGCACTGAAAGCTCGCCAGCTCCAACCTGGTCTATTCTCGGCGTAGACAAGGCGCATCCCGGGCAGTGGTAATTTGGCTGACAGGTGCACAGTGCGCACACGTCACCAAAACCTCACAGGCAGGTATCCAGAGTGTCAGGCACATTTCAATGCAATAAACAATCACAGCAACCACTATTTAATGTAACCGTCTGAACCAGCATATACATTTGTATCTATATCAATTGTCCCGTCACATCTGATGTCAGATCAGAGACATTTGTCATAACTAACAAGTTCACATCTCTCAAGCCAACCACAAACAGCCACATCATCCGATACGGAGTATCCGGCTTCTCTCATCTCATGAAATTCAAAAGAAAAGAAAAAAGAGAGAGACGCTCGCTGAATAAATGCAAGTCACTCGGTGTCTTAAGGATTTACCTGTGATTGCCCATATTTCTCTGTTTTAATCTTTATTCGTAATGTGATCTAAAAAGATGTAGTACATTATTGCAAGGAGGATGAGGAGGAGATATATTTTCACCTAAGGCGCTGCTATTTGGCGATGACAGACCAGGAATGCAGGTGGAATACAAGCATGATGAATGGATTAGCCTGCTGCTGTGTTTAAATGTAATTATAACTTAATTTTGTACTCATATTTATGAGACAAGGACAGATTACATCTGTCCCGCGAGGTGGTCCACAAGGTGACGCACATCGTGGCCTCCTATGCGTGGCCTGGTGGCCCCTGCGCTCTCCCAGTTGCTGCAAAAGTAACAGCGGCTCTGACCATCTTCTCCACCGAGGTGAAATTGTCACTGTGCCTCGCCTGTGGCGCATTGAAAGGCGAGGAGAGGCGTTCATTTGATTGGTGAAGATTGCACTCGGCTGTGTTAAACCCACTCACGCCTCCTCTCCTCCCTCTCTGCTACTTGCACCGCTGGGAGAGACGGAGGCATGGGTGCACCTCCCTGTGCCGGACTGCGCCCTGCACGAAACTTGCAAAATGCCCTGGACACACCCCGTTTGCACAGCGCAGGCACGGCGCAGGGCAGGTGCACCCCGCCTGCGCCTGGTCTACGAAATTAGAGCTCATTAACTTGAAACACCAGATGGACTGTCCAATACACTTCACTAGTCCATCTGGGAAAGAGCCTGTAGAAAGTGTTTGGAAATGGGCAGAACCTTTTAAAAGCAAAGCTGTCGGGTGATTGGATGATCATTCATCAGTCACATTCATTTCAGGCCAATCACATAGTGTAGTAGGTGGGCACTACTGCCACAGTGGAAAGGACAGAATAAAAGCCCCTTGTAAAACAAACTCTCGCCAGAACATGCCAGACGTGGAGAGATAACATCTTTTCTATAGAGAAATTTGTAGTGTTATTTGTTTTTCATTTGATCCTGATCTAATAAACTGCTACTGAAACTGTTAGCATCTATGCTAATCTCTGAATAAGCAGTCGCTTCCTGCTGTCATCTCACTCGTTGCTCCCACCTCTTCCTGCTCTAAAAGATGCAAATTTGGCCGTACTGCTTTGAGCATCTGGTCACAGACATTGAATGCAAAGTTAAAAAGACATAATCATGGATCAAATAAAACTATGATATTCTAAATGAGGAAAAACATCAACCATGGAAAAACTTATTTGAATTAGGTGTCTAGGTGGTGTTGATCGAAAGCTTTCACATGACATTACACACTAAAAAAACACTCCCCTTGCAGACAAGAAACGCTCAGCTTGCTTTATGCCATGGAAACATTCACAGTTTACATGAAGAAACCAGTTTGATTTGTATTTTCTGAATGAAAGAAGATCCTTTTTCAGTCAAATGCACCAACCAGTGACTATAGACAAGCCCAAATTATACTGAGGAGAAGCAAATAGTAGATTAATGCTATCAGATGTTCCACCATGACTGTAAGTTACAATGAGGCAAGCACCAAACAAATTTCCTTATCCTGACAAATGATACTGATGAATTTTCCTGTCAACTTGATCAGAGTGTCTCTTTATTTTGGAAAATCACTGTCCCAAAAGACTGACTGAAACTGACAGCTGATAATGATCTTTATATTATTAATATATGACATTGTAACAGACTAATGCCTGCCTATTACTTACAACTACAAATGTTTTAATGATAAAGAGCTGTATTATTTTTCACTTCTCCAATAGCAGATTTCCATGATGCATTAACTGCCATACAGCTAAGGATTACAACTGTCGTAGTGTAAGGGAACAAAGTCTTCTCCTGGAATGACTTTCTGGTAAAGAATTTTTAATTTTAAATGATGTCCTCAAGTAATGGATTAAGGTTCACAAGACCTAAAACTTGTAGTTTACATCAATGTTTCTGTTTTCCTATGGTTTTTATTGGATGAAAATGTGTCGCTTATTGAAATAAAAATTACAAAGCCTGTGCTGCACCTCCACATGGCAATCAATGCTGGATGACATTCTTAGTTTCCTCCAGCCCTCCGCACAGGCCATGTAAGTGATAAACCTCACGGTGTAAATAGCATTTTCAACAAAAGAATGCAGGTTAAAATACTTACCATGCACATGCAGAAAGTGCCTTTTAAATGCCAGTGGAGGTGCATGCTCTGCTTAGTAGCAAGTGCAGTCTGACCTGTATCTTCAACTTCAACTTTGTTGTCCCCTCCAGGAAATTTGCTTTGCAGTCAAGTAAAAAAAGACACTTACACAGAGTCACACTGACTCAGTTACAGAAAACTCATTAAGTAAATAGGGATGTTGACAAAAACCAGCATCAGTAGCAAAGATAAAATAACTCATGCTGCGTCATTTTTAAGACTCAGTTGAGCAATGGCTCTTCCTGTTTGATTTGGCCTTTGGCAATTTGAATCTCCAGCTCAAAGGTAGTACAGTAGTTCTAAATGATCTTGTATCATGTCATTTTTAATCCTGTGTTTGGTGGCAGTAGTACCATTAACAACAGAAGAATATGACCCACAAATCCTACCACTTTTTTTTTCAGAATAACTGCTTTTGTGTGAGTACATCATATTAAAGAAGAATGGATTTACATCCTCTCACTGGAAAACTTTTAAAGAGGGTATTCAGTATGTTGCCAAAAAGCTTAAGGTTTTACTTGGTTTTTACTACAGAAACAAGTCCTGTTTCTCTTTTATGGTCAAAAAGAGACTTGTTGGGTCTACGTTTTTACCTGTTCTGGATTATGGTGATGTATTGTACATGAATGCTCTGCTCAGAGTCTACAGATGGTGGACAGTGTTTATCATGGACCTCTGAGATTTATCACAAACTGTGGATTTCTTACTCACCATTGTACCTTATACTCTAAGGTCAACTGGACTTCTTTAAGCACACATTGCCTTGGACATTGGTAAATCTTTATCAATAAAGCCGTTCCAGGCAACGTTCCGGACTACCTTCCCTCTTTGCTCGTCGTAAAGGATGGATTACATAACTTGCATTCATTTGATTTTGTGCAGTTTGTTGTTCCCAAAGTCCAAACGGTGCTGGGAAAGAAGGCCTTCTGCTCCTTTTGCGTGGAATAATCTGCAGACTGAATTTAAACTACAGAACCTCGTGTCTCTGAGTACTTTTAAATCTTTAGTGTAAACTCTTGAAACCAAATTGTCTGTATGCCACTGCTTTAACTGATGTTTTATTATCACTGTACCTGTTGCCTATGTTGAGCTGTGTGAGTCTGAGTGTATTTGATTTTGAAACTGCATTACTGCCATTCTTGGCCTGGTCCCCCTTGAAAAAGAGATCTTTGATCTCAATGGGACTAGCCTGGTTAAATAAAGGTTAAATAAATAAATTAACCAGCTAAACAATAAAACCCTGAATAATAGTGCAAGGGTGACATTTGACAGCATTTGCCCGCGTGCACTGTTCTCATGGTGATGCAAATTTGATAAAGCCCAACATCTCTGCATTAAGATGACATTGAGGCACACACTTTGTTATGTAAATATGATGGATATTTAATTCATCATACATTTTGAAAAAGTGACCATCTCAAATTAACACAAAAGCTGATTAGAAAGTGGTATGAGTTCAGAGTTCATGGCATTTCCATGAAACTGTGAACATGAACAAAGTGTCATCAGATGATGGTAAATGCTACAGTTACACATGGTCAAACTACCAGCAAAATCCCACAGATGATCCTCAGTCATCTGTTTCAGTTTGAAGAGTCCTCACTTAGTGTCCTTGTGTTTGCGCCTGTGTGTGTGCATGTGTGAGTGGTTGTATGTGTTGAATGTGGGTTGGGAGGGTGGGTGGGGTTTTGTACTTTATTTTGTATCCTCTGACACTTATTTGCCTGTAATCTTGAATGTACAGCACTTTGTGCTACATTTTTGTATGAAAAGTGCTTTATAAATAAAGTTTGATTGATTGGTTGGTTGATTGATTGATCACGTTTGCCCGTTTGATTGCTCCCTAAGAATATGTCATTTATGTAGTTGCAGGCCATATTTCCTCCTTATATATCCTGTTTTCATCCACAATTAAGCCTCAAGACAAGGCAAATTACCTGGTTTCTTATGAAATGCAAAAAAAATTTATAAACAATTTTACATTATTTGACAGGAACACAGGCATGAATATAATTTATATACTGTATATAATTATGCTTTGTCAGAATAAATGTGTGCAAAAGCTTATACCAGAAAATACATCTTATAATTAGCTTTTATAGGAAAGTTCCATCCATTGCCTCGAACTTCAGGCCCTTTTAATGTTTTCTTTGTTCACAAGTCAAGTGTTAATTCTGTAAGGAAGCCCAGTGGGGAAGTGCTTATCTTAGCACAGCACACACTGCAGTGTATAAGTGCTATTGAGGGACCATGGAGACGCTCTTTGTCCCTTGAAAATTGTGATTTTGTTTGTGGGTTTGTGCATGTGGCGGGAGTATAATGACTCAGAGTAATGTCATACCAAATGACAGGGTAAAAAGCAGGACTGTTTTAGGCTGCACTGTCTGCTGGAGCAGAGAGACTGGTTGGAGAGGACATAAAGAACAATAAGGCTGGTATGCCTGTCAGACCATCAAGAGGACTCCAGAAACATTTATAACTATAAGTGTTTGTCTCGTATTTGATTGATGATCCCATTATTTTTCAATTATTCTTCTTTTATTTGGGAGAGGGTAATTATAACTGGAGCTATGCGTTTTGGGCCTGTTAGCTTTATCTCAGTTAGAGTTAAAAGACATTTCCAAAGTCTTCATAAATGTTCTGATAACGGAGAGCTGCATGTATGTCTTCTAATAATTAACACACAGCTAAAATCAGATTTTAAATGTTGGAAAATTAACTTTGAGCTTGCACATGTAGTGGGAAAGAAAATATCAAGCTTCCGGCAAAAGAAGGAGCTTAGGAAGAGGGTGTCACAGCAGTTTTGCTCTAGATGTATAGGTTACAACTATGGTAAATGGTAAAAATTGTTAATGGGCTTGAGATTATATCGCGCTTTTCTAGTCTTTGACAATTCAAAGCAGCTTTACACCACAGCATTTACACCCATTTGCTCTCACATGCACTTACTGATGGTTGAAGTTTCTATGTTAGTTATCCATCAGTATCTACTAATTCACGCTCTTTTGTATCCATTGAAGTGCCAATGACACAGTGGGAGTAACTTGGGGTTAAGAGTCTTGCCATGTGACACCTGGAGCTGGGCTAGAACCTGCAACCTCCCGACTGACCAAGTGCACTATCAGACTGCACCACCAAAGATACATTATCCTCTCATTAAGTTTTGTGAAGTCAGATAGCTTAAGTCAGACGATGGCATTTTTCAAGCAGATGTAACGGCCACCATCACAGCAGACAACTGAGGGATGAGATGTGTAAGAAAAAAAGCAACAGAACAGACAGATGACTTGTGAGATGTCACCAAATTGACTGTGCCTGCAGACTCATGGACAGTTTACACAGGGGAACCTGGCAGTGTGTACTGTAAAACAATGTGAAGCTTAAAGTTTATCTCTCTTTGCACTCATTGGACTTGATAATTATTGAAAAAAGGAATTTTAAGTTGTGATGAGCCACCACAGACAACACTGTGACCAGCAGGTGGCAGCAGGTCTGTGCGATGTTTTTTTCTTTTTTTTTTTTTTTTTTTTTACAAAAGAGAAAACAGAGATAATATAAATAGCGAAATACAAATAGACAGTTATTGAGTATTGATTGCTAAGTTTGGTTGGCATTTATCTGCCATCAGTCCCAAGTGGACACTCAGGGTACTACAGCTTTTGACACTTCTGCCTTTGGCCTCCATTTACAGCCCTGACGGTTGCCGCCTGGTATACAACGATTAAACAGTTATTGTGCAGTGGTGTATCAGCAAACAGTTAGAGTGCAGGGAGGTGAAAGTAAATGGTTAATAAACAGTTATTGTTTACTTGTGTATAAAATCTGCTTGCATTCATTTTATGTCAGAAGTATAAAATTTAAAAAATTATCTTGCGGGTCTTGCTTGGACAGGTTTGACCTCCTGTGGTCTTCAGAACTACCTTTTTTGTGGCGTATATTCAAAAAGGAGCTGGAAACATTCCTCAGAGATTTTGGTCCAAGTTGACCTAATGGCATCGGGTAGTTGCTGCAAATTTGCCTGCTGCACATTCTTGATGCAAATCTACTGTTCCAACACATCCCAAAGGCAGTCTACTGGACTGAGATCTGGTGACTGTGGAAAACATTGGAGTACAGGGAACTCACGGTCATGTTCAAGAAACCAGTCTGAGATAATCTGAGCTTTGTGACATGGGATAGACATGGTCAGCCATCATAGTCGGGTAGGCTGTGGCTTAAATTATGCTTAATTGGTACTAAGGGGCACAATGAGTGCAAAAAATAATATCCCCCCACCATTATGCCACCACCAGCCTGATCGTTTGGTTCAAGACAGGATGGATCCATGCTTATGTTGTTAACCCCAAATTCTGACCCTACCATCTTAAAGTCCCAGAAGACATTAAGACCAGGCAAGATTTCATTATTCATTAATGTCCAATTTTGGTGAGTCTACTCTGTAACAATTGCACCCTCACTTTCCTGTTCTTAGCCGGCAGGAGTGGCACCTGACCTCTGCCAAAACAAAAAGTTTTTATCCAAAAAACTGCCACTCACAGGATATTTTCTCTTTGCAGAACATTCTCTGTCAGCTCCAGAGATAGTTGTGGGGGACATTGCCCCATAAATCTGCAGTTAACAACCATGCACCATTCAAAGTCACTTAAATCACCATTCTGATACTCGATTTAAACTCCTGTAGGCCATCTTGACCATGTATAATGCATTGAGTTGCACCATGCGGTTTTCTGATTAGTTATTTGCATTAACTAGCAGTTGAACAAGTGTACCTGATGAAGTGGCCGTTGAGTGCAGGGTATGAGATCCACACCTCACATTTTCTTCCACAAACCTAAGCTATTTTTCATTGGTTGACTTCATGACACAAATACACAAACAGTAGCTCCCTGTCGTTCATCACATCGGTACTAGGACTATACAGCCTGGCTTGATGTGACCATGAAGCCAGGTATCATAGTTCAAGTTAGAAAATTGCATGTTGAGAGATTGTCAGCTACCAGTACTTTGCTGGGAAATAATTACTTCAGCCCCACACTTGGTGTTTTCTTCCACATAAGATTGCAACTGGCTGAGGGCTGAACTGGACTGTGAAATAAATCAAGTCTCTGTCTGGCCTGAAGCTGAGCTGGTTGTCACTATGAAAGGAATTAGTAAAAAGCATGAGCTGCAAACTCTCTAATGACAAATGTTTTACAAAATCTGTCACTTGGTTGACCGCATTTCATCAGATTCATGGGCATGTGACTGAAGGAAGAAAAAAAAATATTAAATCTCTTCTTTATGTTTCTGTGCGTGACAAAACTAAAGCTGTAACTTTAAAAAAAAAAAAAGGCAACATCAAGAGGCAAACAGAAAAATGGCTTAGTGGGTGCCTCAAGTATATAATTTATTCTGTCATACTTACTTTTCAATATAATCCTGAAGAGTAGCACTGGCATTAAATAAGAGAAACATTTGCATTAACTGGGCATCTTTACATTCATCAAACTTGCTCGCAGAAAAGGCATGAAATAAAGGAACTGAAAGAATCTCATTGAGTTGGCGCTGCACGTCTGCCAATATCAGCACTCAACAGAATCATCGTCTTGATATTATTTGGCAGGGGAGTGGGGCACAGTCTGCCTGGTCTAGAGGCACATTTTAAAAGGGCCTCTGTGAGTGCTTACTTATTTCATGCACATAATAATATCAATTTATTATTAAGACTACTCACAGCAGTGGAAATAACTGGATTTAAAGTGGAGATATTCCTCAGCAACTATTTTTTAAGTCAATCGTTGCAAATTAAATCCCAACCAGAAAAAATAGGGTGACCATGGGGTCAAAAAGAGAAAATAAATGATACTAGGAGTCATTTGCTCTTCATGGGACATAGGTCAAATTGTATAAATATGACTTTCTGGATTCATTTGCAAACAAAATTCATGGTAAAACAGAAAGTCTAAACTGAGCTCAAAAGACTGCTGATTTAGTACAAAAACATTATCCAACAGAATAGTGTGTAGACAAGTCAAGATGTTAGGAGCATTTTAAGATTTAATGAAGAGAAAAAGGACTTTGCTCTGATAACAAAAAGCTAATCATAATTAAGTGGCAAAATTACACATTCGTAAAAGATATTTTACACTGGATGCATGCTGGTTGTGTGATGGCTGAAGAGCATGTCGATTCATCTCAGTGAGCATGTTAACAAGTCAGGACTTTCAGACGTGAGCCACACATCTCACACTTGCAAAAACTCGAGAGCAGGAGGCTGGTCCTGGTTTGCCATTCATGTCGAGAAACTCCCCTAGTTTATTTACAAAGTGCTTTTATCCTGAAGTTTCAAGGTCACTTAAACAATGAATTAAGTCACTTGTGAGATTTAATATCAATCAGTCAATCTTTATTTGTATTGCACCAAATCATAACATGTTATCTCAAAACACTTAACAATAGAGCAGGTTGAAGTCATACAATCCTCATTTTTTAAAATATACTTATATACTTATAAAAATGCACATTTAAATACATATACATACATCCAAACCCAACATGAATCCACCACGAAAGGAATGCCAGGCAACAATAAAGTTCTTCCTTTACTTTTATGTTTCCCAACTAGCTGTTGAATACTTGACTTTTTTTTTTTTCCCTTTTTCGTATTCTTTGAAAGCCATAGCTGCCAGAGCTATCACTTGCATCAGCTGCATCCAACGATAGAACGATAGATTGTGATAGAGCACCCTAAAATTAGTCATGCAACAGTTTAGAAATACACTCTTTAAACTAGTTGCTGAAGGGAAAATTATCAAGTTTAAAGAAAAACATACTTCTGAGATTGAGGAACATTGGTAAGGGCAAAGTTGCCCATTACTGAATATTTATTATATATTGACCATTCGACGAGTTGTCACACTCCATTCCATTTTGGCTGGACGGCATCAACAATGCCATCTAGCATGTAACTGAATGAACATCTACGCAAAATAAACAAATAACTCCCCATTGTGAACTTAAACTGACATATCCAACCATAATTATCTACTGCTGTGCAGTGGACAATTCTGATAAGGCATTGTAACTTTTGTGTGTCTGTGAGTCATTTTATAAAGCATAAACTATCATACAACTATCAAACACCTATTAATGCCAATGCTAATGCTAGCAATTGTCAAGCTACCTTTTTGTTTAAATCATGGCTGTCTTTATCCAATAAACAATCAGTGTAAGCTGAATACTTACTTTGAAGCTGAATTTTCTTTCAGCTCTTCTGGTTTGTCTTGTTTGAAAAACATTGATTTGGGTCTGTAAAAGTATACATTTTCTTTACAGCAAGGAGGATCTGCATGACGAGAGCCACAAACTGCAGATTTACAAACACAAGCTGCCCTGTTCCTGACACATCATGAATTTTTTTTTCTAAATTACACAGGTATTTCACTGAATTTGACAACATGAGAAAAACAGGTAGATGCTTTTAAAGACAGTGCAGGCCAAGTACCATGAAGTCTCTTCAGATGTACTGCAAACTGTTTTTGTCCCTGTTCCATAATATGTCCATCACATGAAGATCTCCTCGAGAAAAATGAAACTCCAGAGACAAGAGAAAAAAAGATGTGCCAAGATTTTGTCTGTAGAGCACTGCTAGAACAGGCACCATTCAAATTAAATCTAAAGAAATGATGTCTACTCTTTTTTTCTGGTATTTGCATTCATAACCTGAATCTTACATGAGAGCACGCCCTCGTCATCTCTCTGTGCCATAATTTAAAGAATCATGACGTCTCACTGACGAGGTTTCAATGCAAACGCTCCAGAGCAAAGACAAACTATCTTTGATAAGAGGATCCTGTAGTGAATTGTACAGGACCTTTGACATATATCACAGGTTACTGTGTTGTTTCTGCTTGTTTGTGTGTTCAGCCTCAGTGCACAGTTGTGGTTCAGAGATTTTACAAGAGTAATTGCTGCTGTTGTCATGGATATAGAGGCCACTTCACTTTGAACTTCCAAGTGCTTCAGAGCATCAAGTGGGTGAGTCTGGCGGTAATTACTGGGAGCACTGCAGGTATGTGATCTATAATGCTTCCATCTGTCCATTTTATTCTATTTCCTTTTCTTTTTAAAGGTAATCCACAAAGGCCTTTGAACTTTTGATATGGGATCCATCTCATTAGCTTGGCTTGCATTTAAGTTTTGCTTGATTGCCTATGACTCACAGTTTAATAATTTAATTCACATTAGTATTGTAAGTAAGCGTCTGGTGCTCCTCAGTCCTTTTACATGGTGCCTATGTGTCATGGATTGTTCACTGAAGTAAACCTGGTCTAAAAGAAAAGGCTTCAAATCTCCAATGTCACATCAAAAGAGAGGTTTTGCTGTCGAAGCTTATGTTCTTGTTCCCTCTTTACCTACAATTTAGTGCTAGTTTGGAGTTGTATTAAACACTTGAGACAGCCTGCACTGTTTGTTTTTTCTTTGTTTGCCTGGATTTGATTGTTTCTGTGCCTAATTTGGGTCAGCGGCAGTTTGCTGTTTGCTTCAGTGTGGGGCAAAATCATTCTCATTGTTTCTGACTTGTAAGCAGATGTTCATAATGAGAACAAAAGAGATTTGTGCAAATAATAAGTCAAAATTCATTATGTACCTAATAGAGAAGCTTGAGTCGGGAACATGAAGTTAATTTTGCAGTTCCAGATCAGCAGGCAGGCAAATATACAGTGTGTGTGATGAACATCACTGAGCATTTTGTGCATCTAATACATTTTATTTTCAGGATTTAGTGAAGCCTGAACTGGGAAAAAAGGTCAGGTGGAAAGAAATACAGGTCTCTGTGTCTCCTGAATCTATTAGTAGGTAATCATTATAACAGATTCTGCATAAAAAGGCAGAATCTGTAGGCACTTACATGATAAATGGTGTCAGGTGCTTCAACTCAGAGTATGTCGGTTTAATAGCTTTTCAGTGCACTAGTATTGTGTTGCCTAAACACAGTAGTTATACAGCTGCCTCACTAAAAAGGGTTTCAGAAGCTTCAGCCTCTTTGACTGCCCCAATCCCTCAATGTGTTTCATTTCTAAGTAAGATTAAAATACTTTTTATTTGCATTCTTATCTTTGATAAATTGTTAATAAGGACCATAATGGTGCAAAAAAAAAAGTCCCTGCTCACAAAGAAAAATATGAGGCAATCTTTAATCATAATGTAATGCAAACATATTAGAGATCATCCTATGATGCTTTATTGGCAATTAATAAAGGAGCATCCTCTGTTCTGTTGGCAAGGGTGCATCATCAGTGGTGTTTCCTGGATTCATTCATTTTTTTCAAGCACCCCTGCCAAAAAGACTGGGACAGGATTTAATTACAGCAAATTATAGAAAATACTGGATGAAGCATGAGTGGCATGAGCCATTTGGTAACTAAAAGTAGCTCTGGAGTCCAATCCCCAATGGGTGCCATGTGAAAAATGCTGTCTCAGGCAAACTCTCCTTCATAATTAAAATAAAAATAGAGGCAGAGCAAAGGTGGGTCTAAAAACTTCTGACAAAAAGAAACCCTGCAAAGGTTTGCAGTGGTATTATCCATGCCCCGAATCCTACTCAAGTCCTTATGACTATCAAAACAGATGAGTTACAGAAAAATTTCATTATTTCCCACATTTACCTGAACAGTGTGAGGACATAAATACATGAGTTATTCTGACCCAAACACTTTTTTAGCAAAGTGGCAAACTTTTCACTTTCGACTAAAGAATCTGCATTTAACAAATGGTGAGTGACTCCAGAGGCTCCTTCAGCCAGCCTCAAGTGGACATTGAAGGAAGTCATTTTTCAACACTGTAGGATTAAGACCATTGGCATCACTAACTATAATGCCACTCACACACACACACCCACACACACCCTCTGTTTGAGGTGGCCAACATAACATAGCCCCATAGAATGAAAATTTTATATCTCTATATATATCTGTAGTTATATCTATCTATCTATCTATATATATATATATATATATATATGTGTGTGTGTGTGTGTGTGTGTGTGTGTATTTATATATGTATGTATATGTGTGCATATATATATATATATATATATATATATATATATATATATATATATATATATATACATATATATATTTCTGTGTAATTCTCGGTTGCCTTTTTTTTCTCTTTATGAACTAAGCTGTCCACCACAGATCCTGTCATTTACTCTTTTAAACTCTTTCCTGTTCTGCAGGTCTTTGGCTGCATCAACTGACCAGTTTCATAGTGAAGGCTTAGGATTGGTGTACTGTAAACTGAAATTTTTAGGGGCTATTATAATATGAGCATGTTTGTGTCGTCTGTTTTTGATTTTGAAGTTTGTTGTTTGTGTTCATAAATATAATGTCATAAAAACAAGCTAGCAAAAGATGTCCTGATGGCTGCTCTCCTCAGCGGCCCTCTCATTCCCAGCAAAGTGTATACACTTCCAGCATTCCCCCAGAAGTTCCTGGTACTTGGCCAGCTTCCTAAATTGTACTTTTCAATGTCAGGGCAAGCTGCCTTGAAGCACCTGACAAAATGACAATGTCCAGCCACAATGATGCTGCTACACAGTGTGCCGGAAACTTCAGATGCCTGCCAAAGTTGGCAGTTAGTCGCAAACCCCTTGCAGTGGAGAGCAGACCTACCGCAGCTTGAGATGTAGTTTGGGCTGCTCCTGCTCTGATGAATGTAATTGACCTCGTTGGGGAGGCTTACGGGTCTGTTGTTTGTGTAAGGGCATGTTCAGCAGCTGTTTTTAGCATCTGTGTTTCTATCCCCTGTGGTCCTTGGAAAGCTGCTAAGGATGCTTTCAAGTTTCACTCTTCAAGAGCAGAGTATGAAGGTGTGTAAGATGTTGCTCAACAGTTAATGGTCTGTTGAACTAGAAATAATGTCATAAACTTAGATAAACATTTCATATGTTGGGGCTCAGCTGACAGCCTAAGTTGGAAAAATTACCATGGCACCACATAATACTGCCACTATTGGCCCTTTTCCACCAGCCCGCCTCAGCCTTACTCTACTCTACTCTGCTCTACTTGGTTTGCGTTGCGTTTCCACCGGCACAGTACCTCCTAAAACAAACCAGTTTTTAGTACCTACTCTGCTTTGGTTCTAAGCAAGCTGAGTCGATACCAAAAGGTGACGTCGACCGACTGCCGGCTACTGATTGGTCAGAGAATGTCGTCACCGATGGGTCATGAGCACGACGTCCAAAACAGGACTGCAGTACATACGCTTTGTTACTTTATGGCAATAACTTGCTGCCATCACAATGTTAAACACAGGACTTTATCATTACGAGCAAGCTAACAAGCTAGCAGTAGCTTCCATTAGCTTACCCTCATACGTCTTTTCTTTGCAGCCCGATTGCTCTTGTCCTCGGCTTCAAACTGTTGTATAGCTTCCAAAACTCTCCTGTACTTCTCAAGGGTATTTCTTCTCGCCGCCTGCAGCCTTCTGCTTTCCTCTTTCATTCGGTTTGTAACAAAAAGCCACAGACCGAGCATCAAGTATACTATTGCCTCCAAGTTCTCTATTGTTTTGATTGTTGTGTCGTGCTCAAAATGACATGAACGCAGTGTCGCCCAGCTGTTTCACGGCGACCCCGCCCCCACTGGGTAGGGAACCAGACTGGTGGAAAAGCAGCACAATGCGAGTAGAGTAGAGCTGGGTAGAGTCGGGAACAGCCGAGACGAGTAGAGCTGGGCTAATGGAAAAGGGCCATATGAGTGCTGGCACACCAGAGCATTTTTTTGTTTGACCAAGTTCTATGAGACTGGTGAAGTCAAAGACGGACGATAAAGTGGAAGTGTCAGTAAAATAACACCCCAAGAAGACCAGTTCCACACCCCTTGCATCTCTGAGGAACTGTGGACTGTCTTCAAGGAGAAGACAGGGTTTTGAGACATTCTTTGGGGGCACTACCCACACATATGGCAAACATATATATTCTCATTCCACAAATGCATGATTCTCACATTTTGTTCATCTTTACAAAGAAGTACAATCAGGCTTCTCAAAGATATAGAGTACGATGTCCCTTGGTATTATAGGGAACTAAATAAATATAACATTTCCAAATTATTTTTAAGAGGTATGTTTTTACCTCTGCCAAGGAGGGTATGTTTTTGCTGCCGTTTGTATGGTAGTCAGTTTGTCTGTTTATCTTTTAGCAAGATAACTCACATTCTGAATGGGTTTTGATGAAATATTCAAGGAAGGGTATCCATGATACAAACAGGAACTGATTAGAATTTGGTGGTTATCCAAATCCGGGGCAGATCAAAGTTTTTTTTAAGGAGATATTGGCAGTGGGAGATAGGGCAGTTTTTACATAAAGTTTTTTTCAATAACTCATCCAATTACATTGGAATTCCTTGGTGGAGGTTTGTGCTCTATTTTTTCATTTTCACTGAGTTATTATTATTTACTGTTACATCACTTCATATGGTTGCAGACAGTTTCTCCATCTCCCTAAGCACTATTTTAAGGAGGACTTTTGCCAGAGCAGATACAAAAATTGAGGATAAATTTTACTTTTATTTACTGCAATAATTCATCAGCATATTTTGGCTAGAATAATTATGAGGGGAAAATTTGATGTGGTAATAGCCCTAACAATCAAAAATGTATTCTTCATTACTCTGTAGATTCACTTAACCGGTAAGTCCACTGTAATTCTGGGAAGAGTTTAACTTTCAGTACTGTTTCGTAGTGGTAAATTAGGATTTGATTGTCATATACAGGACGGAATAGAAAAATATATAATGGACAACCTTTAATACTTTGCCATGAATTTTTCATGACATTGTACCTTGTTCCTTTGGTTTCCTTGAAATCAATTCAGATAACCTCTCCAGCGTGTTCCTCTGCGTCCTGTACTTTATTCTCTTTGCTTGGATCAGAGTGAAATGGTTCGTGCATTGCCATGCTGGATGGCTTCCAGAAAGTGTTCCTTTGGTGCTGCCTTTGGAGTGTAATTGGAAAATTAATTCCCTATGTAGTTGGATTTGAGATTTCAGTTATTGAAGTGTTTGGAGAACACAATTATTGGATGGGAGTAATTCAGTTCCTCTGGAGGGATTCCTTGCCTTAGGAAGTGAGTGGAATATTTAATGGGGGATTTTTTGATTACATCAAAAAGGATATTTGTAAACAAAGCAAACTTCAGCAAGGACTTTCTACAAACTTCATTTGTAAATTACCTCTGCAAGTGAAGTTTGGCAAAAGTTCAGGCAGGGAGACCGTTGTGTTTTCATTGATTTATCCATTCATTCATTAAGTCTCCATCCACTCATGTTTCTCACTCTCCTTGGGATCAAATGATAATGGCTTTCACTCATTTAAGCACTGAATCAACCAGATTCTGTCACAGCATGACATTTTCAGGAAATATTGGTCAGGACAAAAGGAAGAAGTAGTTAGATTTTGTTGGTGATCTGGATTTGGATCAAGAATTCTGTAAAGGATTTGTTAACATTGGGATGTAGGGCAGTTTCCCACAGTTTTAACAATAACTCACTTGTCAATGTTGGACATGCCTTGTCAAAAGTGTGTGCCCTCTGAGCACTTGTAGTTCACTCATATTTGAGCCCTCCTGATTGATACCACATTACATACTGCACTAAACCTCTGCATTTTAATGTCTTTCAAAGAGTAAGACATGGATGAATAAATGAGCTCTTTTTATCCTGGTAAGTAGGTTTAACACACTGGTTTGGCTTCTGTGGCTTAGTATCACTTTGCACACACAATAGTGCCAGCAGACTTTATTTAGAGACTATTTTTTATCCAGTGATACAGCAGACCAATTTCAAGGCTTTTAGTCCATGTCGGTGCAATAAGTAGTTACATTTTTCAGGGGGTACACAACAGGCAACTGGTTCTTTATTGGTCTAGTATGTTGACTTACAACATAGGCCAGATGTAGATGTAATGTAGGATTATGAATCAGGCTTCAATTTTTTAGCTACACTTTGAGTTTAGAAGTGTTTTGTCCTAACCTGGAACACCAGATGGACCACTGGATATATTTCACTAGTCCATCTGAGTAGGAGCCCATAGAAAGTGTTTGTGTAGGGCTGAACCTTTCAGAAGCATATCCAGCAGGTGTACGTGAGCATCTTCGTAAAATATTCAATTTTTAAAACATGTCAAAAAGGAACAAAAACATCCTTTCTGTAGAGAACTTTGCAGTGTTGAAATTTGTTTTTCATTTAATGAAGAAATGTGGTCATGATCTGATAAAACTACTACTGAAGCTGTTAGCGTCTATGTTAACCTCAGTATGAGCAGTCACTTCCTGCTTTTGTCTTGCTCATAGCTCCCGCTTTAAAGGACATATATTTGTTTTTGTGGCTTTGAGCCTCTAAAATCGTTGTAGATTTGAGCTTGGCAAGATGGTTCTGTCTGATTACATAAATCAGGTGCATCCATCTGCCCTGTAAGGTTAAGGGCTGGGAAATATAGTCTAAAACATCATCCCTCAATTTTTTTCCACAAAACTCGATTTCCACTTTTAACTTTTTTTTTTTTTACCTCTACAAGAAAAAACTTTATATGACACAAAAGTGACATAAAAAAGGTGTTGCCTGTTACCTAAATGTTTGCCCAAAAAACAGTGTGCAGTCTTGTCTGCATTTCCACTGAAAGGGGGGTTAAGTATCAGAGTAAGCAAAGGAAGAAAATGTTGATTTTTTTAAATCTGCTGCAGCAAAAATGTAATCTACATATATATTTCCCAGCCCATCTTTGAACATGTGTCTTATCAACCATTTGAGAGCATTTGAGGATGTCAGTCAGAATGAAAACAGACTTTTGAGATCTGTGTTATCTATATTTCTCACTGAGGTTGAGAAAATTCATGCGTCATGCCAGTTCATATACTTTATGATAAATTTTGTTGATATTTAGATTTTACGTGATTTTAATGCTTGACATGAAAATGCTGTCACAAAGAAAGGACTTTGAGGACAGGGCTTTGTATTCTAAAAGAAGAGTGCTGTGAATAGCTTTCTCCTGTATTTAATGGTCTGCATGGGCAGTGCATGTCAGTATTATCAGGTCAGAGCTTTCACACTGCTAACAGGAGCAGCACTGCTCAGGTACATCCATCATGCCACACTGCCCCTCAGTTCTTATGCAGATGCTTTGTCCCTGTTAGCAAAGGACAGATCACTCAGTTTCAAAGTAAATAAGGTATTTCTGATGAGACAATCCAAAAGCCTAATTATCACTCACCCCTGGATTTGTTTTGAAAGATCAGTATGAGTGTTTTATTTGTAGAACTATTTAGAGTAAAGCACACAGCTCTCTGCCATCTGCTAGATCAAACTTTAGGACACTTGTGAATCCAACCTTTACCCCAGGTTAAGCTTAGGCAGGAAAAAAGAGCAAAAAATACTTTAAACGTTACATTCTTTTCACTTCATATTCCATGTGCATAACATTGTCAATTTCATACCCTGAACCTCAACAACAACTAATCTAGAAATTCATTTATTTCTCTGTTTCTATTACAGTGCTGTCCCTAAAGAGCGCCACATTATTTTCACATCACCAACACTTGTGTTTCATCAGCAGCACGCCTTTTCTCTGTTTTTTATTAATAAAGCCCCAAAGCCAGACATTTACTGGAGTGCACACTTGCATTATTGCACTCCGGTTTTCCCTTCATACATGGATAAAAATAAACAAAACTCAAACAAGCATTGTTCTTTAAAAAGATGCGAGTGAAATGCTGCCATGAACATGGAATTTTAATAAGTACATAGACTTTATTGATTGTAATTAAATTTTCTTATCTAGACTAGAAGTAGTAAAAAACATGTCATATTGTTGGACAAGCTATGCCTTAGGCAGTGTTTTTAATCTTTTGTGTT
Organism: Cetoscarus ocellatus; assembly: GCA_037902135.1. Classification (NCBI taxonomy): domain Eukaryota; kingdom Metazoa; phylum Chordata; class Actinopteri; order Labriformes; family Labridae; genus Cetoscarus; species Cetoscarus ocellatus. The sequence goes on along the minus strand of JBAMNC010000869.1, from coordinate 2,537,948 downwards.
TTGACCAACAGCTAGAAAATTATTATGGAACAAAGAAGGTTTTTTTTTTTTGTTTTCTTTTCCAAACTCTTTCGGTTATCATAAAAAACCTTATCCACAGACATTTAAGGATAAGGGGATAAAAGACCAAAAGGTTTTATAAGTGGCCAGGTACATCATGTATATATATATAATACATTATATATATATATATATATTTTTTTTTTATTTTTTTTTTTTTATTTATTTATTTATTTATTTATTTATTTTTTTAAATGAGCATTCCCAATTTATATTGGTTAATCACAGAAAAAAAACACTAAAAAGACAACTATATATTGCTCTGCAATATATAGTTGTCTCTCTTTTCAAAAGCCAAGCTACAATATATTTACCATTGATTTTAACTCCCCCACACCCCCATCACTATAAATATTAACCCAATATCATCCATCCAAATCATCAAAAAGAGAGAATTTTCCTTTATAAATTCAAAATTAGTCTTGAAATGGATGGAACGATCAACACCATCTTTGTTCTCTCTGCACTTTGACAGCAGCACACCTAATTATGTGTCAGTTCGTACCAACAGCTAACAAACTGTTGCTATGTCTGCCTTGAAATAAAATTATAGGGTGTAGAATGGAAAACAAGAAAGTTGTAATTTCTTTAAGAGGCTTAACCCAAAATGATGCCCTGGTGCTGCATCAGAGACGACTCATGAAGGAGACTGATGTGATACTGTGGGCCAGTTTGATTGTGTCGAAACCTTAAAATCACGCACTTGGTGGAGACACACAAAACTACAGTGACAGACAATTCACAGAAATGTCAAGAAAAGAAAGATACCATGTTCTGCTGACAAAGTCAGTACACATAATTACAGCATTTGGATAAAATGTTTTATGCCTTTTTTAGGAAGTGAAGGAGGGCTTTGGAGGATTGGCAGGCCAACCATAGTTATTGGTTGGGAGAACAGACTGGAATTTATTCTGGAATTTATTGCTATTACTGGATAATTTAATTATTTATGGCTCATATTTTGGCAACTATATTTGATCTGATTTGCTCCCGAACAAGCAAAAACTGAACAAAAAGGAACTCTGAAGAATTAAATTCAGGGGCAAGAAATTGTAAGGCATGGTTTAATTTTGTATACAACAAATTTACTTCCATAATCCTCAAAACCCCAATTCCAATGAAGTTGGGACGTTTTGTAAAATGTAATTAAAAACAGAATACAATGATTTGCAAGTACTTTTTGACCTATATTTAGCTGAATACACTGCAAAGACAAGATATTTAATGTTCAATCCAATAAGCTTTTTGTTTTTTTGCAAATATTCACACATTCTGAATGCCTGCAGCATTTTGGGACAGGGGCATGCCACTGTGTTACATCACTTTTCCTTTTAGCAACATTCAAAAAGTGTTTGTCAGCTGACACAAATTGTTGAAGCTTTGTTGGTCGAATTCTTTCTCATTCTTGCTTGATGTATGACTTCAGGTGCGCAACAGCCTGAGTCTGTGTTAATACCTCCGCCAAAGAGGTTATGTTTTCGCCAGGGTCTGTCTGTTTGCTTGTTTGTCTATTTGTCTGTTAGCAAGATTACACAAAAACTAATGGATGGATTTACATGAAAATTTAACCGGAGGTGTGGTTTTGTTCAAGGAAGAAGCCAATACATTTTGGTGCTGATCCGATCCAGATTGATGTCACAAAAAACATTGAGGTTTATAATGGCAAATCCCATTAATTTACGTCATTAAGGGAATTGTAGTATATTTGCAAACTGACATCAGCAGAAGAGTTCTTCGAACACAACGGCTAACAATAGCCTGGTAGGTCGGCACGTTTTTTCCGACTTTGTAATTGGAACGCTGATAACTCGGACATGATGTCATTCACACTCCCCTCTTCCCAGTTCTGATGTAAATGGAACGCAGCATTCTCCACATGGACAGACATCAGCGGACACTTGGCTGTCCAATCGGAGCGGAAAAGCCATTGCCATAACTGAGCTGCTTGGTGGAGGTCTGTGCTCTCTGATTGCTTCTTTAGTTGCTTTTTATGCTTCATGATGAGCCACACATTTTCGTTGGTAGACAAGTCTGTACTGCAGACAGGCCAGCCTTGTAACTGCACTCCCCTACTACTAAGCCACGCTGTTGTAAAACATGCAGAATGTGTCTTGGCATTGTCTTGCTGAAATAGACAGGGATGTCCCTGAAAAAGATGTCACTTGGATGTCAGCATATGTTCGTGCTGTTGATAATCTGGATGGTCTTTTCCTTTGTAACCCAGAAGACGTAATGTCCATGATTTTGTGATCCAGCAGACCACCGCACACTTTATCTCACATCAGTTCATATTAGATCAGCTTGAGAAGCCAGCGGTGTTCCTGGTTGGCATTGATTTATGGTTTTTGCTTTGCACGGCAGAGTTTTAACTTGCACTTGTAGATGAAATGATGAACTGTAGTACTGACAATGGTTTTCTGAAGTGTTCCTGAGCCCACATGGTAATATCCTCTACAGAATGATGTTGGTTTTTAATTCAGTGCCACCCGAGGGGTCAACTTTCCCAGCTTATTTCAAATGTGTGACAGGCATCAAATTCAAAATGAGTCAACATATGCAAAAAGAACAATTAAGTGTATCAGTTTAAACATTAAAATTATCTTGTATTTGTGGAGTTTTCAACTGAATATAGGTTGAAAAGTATATGCAAATCATTGTATTCTACTGTTATTTACGTCTTACAGAATGTCCCTACTTTATTGAAATGTGGGATTGTACACAGCTCCACACCACAATTACAAACGCCTTGTCTTTTAGCCTCACTATGCCTCTAAATATATCGTTAAGGTCTGATAGCCTAGCAGTGGCCAGGTACATCATGTATATATATAATGAAAGGGTTATTTGGGTCAACAGTACTTGCAAGATATGAAACTACTTCAGCAGCTAAAAAGAGAACAATTATCCTCCCAGTGTTTGGTCTTCACACATTTTTATGTTTGGTTTGGTTTTAATTTTTGACAGCTGAACACTGAAAATACTTTTTGTTTTCCATTTTAAAACTCAGGAGAGCTCAATAATTCATCAAAGTGGCATTTAAATACTACCTTTTCCAGTCTTCTGTTTTCTTTTCATTTATTTTTTTCCTTTTAGGAAATAAAAAGGGTATTTTTACTCTAAATTGTTCTCAGTTCTTTTGCACACTGTATTGTGTATTTTGCCATTGGGAAGTATAAAGTTAATAAATGAATGTCAGAAACAAAACAGGTTCATAGCTGACAACAACAGTGCTGCACTGGTATCTTTAAGCTCTACCTTTATCATGATATTTATTAAAGGGACAGTTCAGTTTTTTTGAAGTGGGGTTGTATGAGCTCTATATGGCCACTAAGTACCTTAGATGCAGTAGAACGTTCTCTCCTGTCCCTCAGTAAGCCACAGTCTGTAAGAGTCTGTTATGCAATACTAGCCGCAAACAGGGAAGTAGTGTACCAAGCACAAGGGTATTTACTCTGCCTACAAGAACTCCCATCAAAAAATAATACCACAGTTTAAGAGTACGCTACCTACGCATGTTTTTAAGTGCATTAACTTTTCGGAAACATAAAGTTTATCTGGAACTAACTGACTCACGTTACGTATTCCTCCATGCTGCGCTGCCGCGAGCCGCTGAATCACTCCGCCTCCCTCTCAGCTGTTGTAAACATAACAAGCTAGCAACCTCAGATGCCGGTTGTAGCCTCTTGTAACTTTTATCAAGTATTGTAATACTTTTGTTCTGACCTTTAGCGGTGTGAGGAAGAGACAGCATAGGGAATTAAAAATGAGTGATTATTACAGCAACGATGTAGTTCCAAAAAAGCTGAACTGTCCCTTTAACACCTTATCTGAAGTTTCTGGATTTCTGTGCTAGTCATGGATTGTCTATAACAAACACCATGGTGAAGAGAGGAGCAAAGCTGTCAGCTGATCACCACCTGGTGGTGAGTTGGATCAGATGGCAGGGGAGGCTGCCGGACAGACCTGGTAAAACCAAACTGGAAAAGGCCTGCTGGTGGACACCAGGGGTGAAGGAAGCTGTCAAGCTGAAGAAAGAGGTGTTTTGGGCTTGTCTAGCCCAGGGGTCTCCGGAATCAGCTGGCAGGTACTGAGTGATTCAGAGAGTCACTGAAGCAAAATCCCAAGTGTGGAAGGAGTTTGGAAAGGCCATGCAGAGGGACTTTCAGTCGACCTCAAAGATGTTCTGGCAAACCATTTGTTGACTCAGGAAGGGGAGGCAGAGATAATAATAATAATAATAATAATACATTTTATTTAAAAGCGCCTTTCAAGATACTCAAGGACACTGCACAGGATAAAAACAACAACAATAAAATCAACAAAACAATACAACTATAAATTAAGCAAAACACAACATACAATGATGGAAAAGTGGATGAGAATGGAAATTTTATGTTAAATGGAGTATGCAGTTCTGAATAGGTGGGTTTTGAGTCTGGATTTGAAGAGGGAAAGAGAGTTCAGATTTCGGAGGTCTGGGGGGAGAGAGTTCCAGAGCTGGGGCACAGAGAGACTGAAGGCCCTGCTCCCCATGGTGCTGAGGCGGGCAGACGGCATGGTTAGGTGGTTGGAGGAGGAGGATCTGAGGAGTGGGCTGGAGTGGCGATGTGGAGGGGGTCAGTCAGATATGAAGGGGCGAGGTTGTGGATGGCCTTAAAGGTGTACAGGGGGAGTTTGAATTCTATTCTATGCTTGACCGGGAGCCAGTGGAGCTGCTGCAGGATGGGGGTGATGTGATGGTGGGAGGGGGTTCTGGTGATAATGCAGGCAGCTGAGTTCTGGAGGGAAGTGATGAAGAGGAGGGGTCCCAGGACAGAGCCCTGGGGCACACCTGTAGTGACTGGGGAGGGGTCGGAATGGAATGACTGAAGCTGTATGAACTGAGTGAGTACCAATGGAGGAGAGTCGACTGAGGAGGATGGGGTGAGAAATGGTGTCAAAGGCCGCACTCAGATCCAGGAGGATGAGGATGGAGAGTGAACCAGAAGCAGCTGCCGTGAGGAGGTCATTGGTGATTTTGAGAAGGGCTGATTCAGTGCTGTGACGGGGGCGGAAACCAGACTGGAAGGGCTCATAAAGGTTATTGTGGGTTAAGTGGAAGTGAAGTTGGCTGGCGACTATTTTTTCAAGAATTTTGGAGATGAATGGTAGGTGAGAAATGGGGCGGAGGTTATTGAAGTCATTGGGATCTGAACCAGGTTTCTTTGGTATGGGGGTGACGGCTGCAGATTTGAATGATGAAGGAACGATCCCGGTGGAGAGTGAGGAGTGAATGATGGCGGATATGAGAGGGAGCAGACAGGAGAGGGAGGATTTGACCAAGGTAGTGGGGAGGGTATCGAGCTGGCAGGTAGAGGGCTTAGAACTGTGAATGAGATCGGAGATTTCAGATGGAGCGGGGAGGTGAAAACTGGAAAAATACTGAGAGTGCAGGAGAGGGGGTGGTGGGGAGAGTGGTCAAGCATAGGTGCTGGTGGATATTGTTGATTTTGTCGTCGAAAAATTGCAGTATGGAAGTACAGGTGTCCGTGGAGTACAGATGGGGGGGAGTTAGGTGGCTGGGTGATTTTATTAAACAGAGCGAAGAGGGTTTTGGAGTTGCCATCATTGGAGATGATGAGACTGGAGTAATAGTTGGATTTGGTGTGGGTAATAGAGTCCTTGTAGAGCAGTAAATGATTATTGTACATGTCCTTGTGGATAGTGAGACCAGTTTTTTTATAGAGACGCTCAAGTTGTCTACCCCTGGCTTTCAGTGTTCGGAGCTCAGGGGTATACCAGGGGGCAGATGAGGAGAAGGAGACAATACGGATTTTGACTGGGGCAAGGGAGTTTAGGATGTCCTGTAGGCTGTTATTGTGGAGGGTGACCAGTTCATCAGGGTTGGAGAGAGAGTCTGGGATAGGAATGGAGTCAATATTGGTGCAGAGTGTATCTGGGTTAATGTCCTTTATATTCCTGAATGAAATGAGATGGGGGGACTTGATGGTGGAGAGGGAGTGTGAGGTGCAGAATGTGAGGAGGAAGTGGTCTGTGACAGGGAGTTCATCGGCGGTGCAGTTGGACGGGGTGAGGCCAGAGCAGCAGATTAATCCAGAAAATGTCCTTTTTTATGAGTTGGGAAGTTCAAGATTCAGGAAAAGTCTAGTTGCCAGTCCTTTGTTAAACTGACTGAAGTTGAAGAAGTAGTCGGACATGAAGTCACTGGCACACACATACAGGTTTTAGCCGACTGTACCTGGCTCATTCCCTTCAAAAATAAAATTAATCCACTGGGCCCTTTGGTCCTTCGAGGCTGGTAGCCTATATGTGAAGATTTATGTGGCTGTTGCCGAACACCGATCTCTGGCTAACATGAACAACGTGGCGAGAGGGAGATACTCAGGTAGACCAATCAGGTTAGGTATACAAATCAAAAATATACTGTTACGTAACAGTATATCCACAGACTCAACAGCTCACTGAATTCCATGAGTTTACATTTATGCAGCCTGATAAATACAGGTTTTGTTGTTTACTATTACACTTTGTGGGCTGGGAGGAAGGCCAAATACCCAAAAGAGTGTTCAAAAGCCTTAAAAAAGTGTTTTTTTTTGCATAATATGTCCCCTTTAATAAAATGTGAAGTAAACTTTCTTGTTTTGTAATCCTGAAAGGCATTGTCAGATTAAATGCAAGACATTAAAATGTGACAGGTCTTTTTCTGCTTTCTGAAAGTTGAAGCTGTGTCTGCATGACAGCGTCATCAATCACAGCAGCAGGTGATTGCATCCAGGATGAAGAATGGAGAAAAGAGTAGAGCTCATTAGTTTTAAATTGAGCTCCTCACACTCAGGTAAAAAGTTCTGTGATGATTTAAGATGATTAGTAGACGTTCTTTTTCTTTTGATTCAAACTGGTGCTTAGCTAATATGTATAAAAAAAATAACATTACTTCGATTGTGGATTTAAATCCAAAGTTTTAAAGCCTTGGTGATTCGTTGATTCCCTCAGGATTTTTTTTTGTTTTGTTTTACTCGGCTCATGTCAATCCCTCTCCCTGTCACAGTGATAAGACTCTGCTGCTGTCATTCTTGCCTCAGCTCAAAACCCCCCCAGGAAATGTTCTGGATGGAGAAGAAGAGACAGTCCCACAGCTCACAAGGAAGATTTCCCTTCCTGTAATGACAAGGCAGAAAGTGTTGCATTTTAAACCTTTAGAAACTGTGCCTCAGTGTTCTTAGAAGACCATGAAAGACATTTTATGTGTTTTTTACTGTTACATACCTTCCTTTATTAGGATTTGATTTTGGAATGAAAAGTAATCATTGCTTCTGTTATATTTTTCTAGCTATTTAGTTCATTTTGATAGTTAATGACGATTGTGAAAATATGTTTCCTTGGTAGGTCTTAGATTTAAGGCCTTTAAAGCTGGTTCAATCAAGTTCAAAACAGCAGTATGCTCATTTTGCACATTATAGTCCCATATTGTCAAAGACACCTCAGTGATATTAACAGTGATATTGGTCACAATCTATTCTGGTGAGTGGGTTTGATAAACTTTTCACTAAATAAAGAATAAAAAAATTAATTATAATCAAGACAACACTTTTTTTTCATTCAATAGTAGAGAATTTTTGTTTGTTTTTTTGTTTGTCTTTCCTGTACTAAAAAGTAGAAATTTTGGAAATAGGAGGTTTGTGACAGACAAGCAACGGTATGTGCTTAGTATGTACTTAACATCAACTGGGCAATAATATTGCCTGGGTACATTGAAAAATTTTATGCATGCTTGAAAATTTGTGATGTTTGTTTCAACACACTTGTTAACACCAGCGAAGATTTGATCTATGTTTGTCTTCGCTACCCTCAGTAACAGCTGCGTTTATCTCTGTTGTTGAACACTGGGGCCTGTAGTTCAACCGACATCATCTCTGTCAGCTCCAGCTGTTTCCTCCTCAGGACTGGACTCCTGTTGTACAACTTGAGGTTCTCTTTTGGGGACAGCTATTGTCCTCACAGCATTGTGTCGGCAGTACTGAGACCCGCTGCAGTTGCACGTGGTTTATTACGTCCGCCAAAGGAGGTTATGTTTTTGCCGGCGTTGGTTATTTTGTCTGCTTATCTGTTTGTTTGTGTTCAAGATAACTTGAAAAGTTAGGGATGGATTTGGATGAAATTTTCAGGAAATGTGTGGAATGGGATAAGGAAGAAATGATTAGATTTTGGAACTGTTTAAAAGAATTCTTTAACATTGCGAGATAGGACCATTTTCGGCATTTGTGCACATAACTCCACAAAAAACCTACCTTGGCGGAGGTCTGCACCCTCAGAGTGCTTTCTAGTTGGCATTCATGTCTGCTTTATGTGGCGTTCGCTGAGGGACGAATCAATATGTGCAGCGGCACCAAACTACGTTAGGCCAAAGTTCCCCTAAATTGAGTGCTCTACTCATGTGTTACATCTACGTCGGCAAACATTTAAAATTTGTCAACAATTGGTCAGGGGGGGATCAGGAAACCTAAAAGTCCACTAGCACAACGTTTCTCTCTGCTTTAGATACAATGACCTGCATTGAAGACAGCAAAATTGAACCTGGGAACGTACTTTGACTGAAATTTGATGATTTTGATGAATGGGGCATAAAGTACTGAATAACTACACTCAATAGGCATGTTGATACAAATCTGCAGAGAGAATTAAAGGTGTGCTGTGTTGGCACTGCTAACATGCACACAGCAGACCAACCTAACTAAGATTTTACCACTAATGCTGTGATTCTTTTTAACTGTACATGTTTTGGACTGTTTTCTGAGTGTTTTCTTTTTTGAAGACATAGCGACTAAAAGTTTAGCTAGACAGGTAAGTTTAAAATATAGAATTATTCAAGTAAGTACATCCCTGAAATTTAAAAAAAAAAAAAATACACAGACAGGATTGGTTGTTGATTTGAACCCACTGTCAGTCAGGGCCTTTCTGTTTGGAGTTTGCTTGTTCACTGTGCATGCATGGGTTTTCTTCTGGCGTTCTGGCTTCCTTCCACAGAGTAAGAGACATGCTTGTTAGATTAATCTGTGACTCTAACTTGCCCTGTGAATGAGTGTGTGAATGGTTGTTTGTCTCTCTGTGTGGCCCTGTGATTAGCTGTATCCATCCATCAGCAGTATAGATGATGGATGAACAATGGATAGACAGTAACAGCCATCTTGCTAAAGAAGAAGCTTTGACACAATAATGTCTCTCTCCTTTTAACCCAGACAAAACTTCCAAATGAAAAAGTGCTTTTCTTTTACCCTCCTAGAATGTTAGCCCACAGTCTCACAAAAATGCATCACTGCAAAATGTTTTTAGTTGTGGGAGAAGCAGGTAAGACAAAAATGAGTCATGGGCAACAAAGCATGAAATGCAGGTGAAATGTACTTCTAACATTTCAGACCTGTCAAATGCTTATTTAATGAAACTGCCACGAAGTTTTACAGTCATTATGAAACATTGCCTGGAGTTTTAGAAAGCACATGACATAAGTCTAAATTTGATATGAAGGTGGGGGCCTGTCACAACTGGTTAGAGAAAAATTGTCTAGTCCTGCTCCACAAAGGATTGAATGAGGAATAAAATTTGTTTAGCGCAAGCCCAAAGCATACGAATAAGCTCATTTGGTAGTATTTGGCCAAAATGAGGACTAATGCGAGCATCTGTAAATCCACTACATGATCTTCTGATCACGTGCGCTCACATTAATTTTCTCTGCTGCCATCTGGATTTCATTATGTTTTTACCTGACTGTGAAACTAACTTCTGATCTTAATCATTCAATCATTATACTTTTTACTAACTTTTGTCCCTGCCATTGCTTATTCTTAACACTGACTGATCATTTTTATTGTTTTTTTATTTTTCTTCTGTGTTCTTTTATCAAGTTTATGGTTGGAGGCCTTTTCAGTTTTTTTTAGCTTTATTTGTTGTTTTTTGTGTGTCACTGTGGTTTGTCTGTTTTTTTTTCTGTTTTTTATTAAGAAGCCGCTCCAAACAAATTGCCCCGAGAGGGGTAAAAAAAAACTGTTTAAATTAAACTGAATCAAGAAACAATACATTACAATATGTAATGTATAGATTATATTGAGAAGGTTTCAACTGATATACTCTGAGCAAAATTACTCTTCAAAAGTCACTTTTGATTCTTCAACTTAAGTTTGAATAGGTCTATTTGGGGGTCAGAGAATCAGCTTTTTAGGTAGCTACTGGTGCTGTTTACAGAAGGAAAGGGGAAAGTGAAATAAGATGGGTATATCAAACTCCAAAAAGCACAAAATTACCTTTTAAATCTTTTTATTCTGGGGATAGAGTCCTTGCAGCAATCACTCTACACTGTCTTATCTATATAAAGGCTATCATAGTTTTACAAAACATGTGGTAAACTCAATTTTTGTTTTCAGTTTAATGCACATACCAATGATACAGTGGTTTCTTGCCTGTGACATCTTATAATCCCCCTTCCTCTGCTTTCTTGTCAAACTGCTCAAGCATTTCCAAGTTTTTTTTTTTTTTTTTTCAAGCTATAATATCACAGAGCTTTCTTAGGAAAAGAGCGAATAAAGTTTGACCAAAGCAAAGGTAAAGCTTTTGATTTATTTCTGCTTCAGACAAATAACATCTTCAAACCTGGATCCAAAGTCAACATTTCTAAGGTTTCAAAAGGCCAAACACAGCCTGAAATAAGCCCAGGGTAAACAAAAGCTGTGTTACATGCAGGGTGGCAGTTTTGCTTTAAGTGAAGAAATATAAACAACCTTTCTTTGCTCGGTGTTGTCATATTCCTGAGGTGACAGAATCTAGTTCTGCCAGATTGGAGATTGTTGATGGGATTTTTCAGCAAATCTATAGCAATCAACATCTGGCAAATGCTGCTGCTGCTGGTACTGCCGCTGGGTCCCCTGATGACACACTGAACTATCAGCCAGACTGCCTCTTACATAACATGTTTTCTCTGAAACCCTTTCACAGTTAAATGTATCCGACATGGGAAATCATGTTGAGGAAATAAAAAAGAAATTGTCATTAGATTTATCAAAGAGATGCAGAGTTTACATAAAAAGCACAGAAATTAACTTTTTTAGAAAATGCAGAAAAACGACCTACTCAAAAAAGCATCAGCATTTGACTAAAAATCACATTAAAAATACTGCAGGATGAATCTTTATCACTTGATTCTCATGGGTTAAAAATAGTCGATCAAACCGTACATGCAGCTTCACACCGTGTGCTAACAAGCGACACAGCATGGGCAGCATGTTGGCAGATGGACTGATTAAAATGGAATCAAATCTGTTCTGTCATACGGACTCAGATGCCCAAAAAGGCAAATATATTTCACAATTAAACTGTTTCAATCTGCATTTCTTTGGTACAAAAAGAAGCACGCAGCCACAACAATGAGTCTAAAAGAGTTCATTGGTATCTTCATTTTTAAAATAGAAACCATTTGCATCCAAATCTAAAGATGTACAGCACACTTTTACTTTGTTGAAGCCAGTTATGTGTGCCATCAATAAACTTTCTGAGTGAAAATTGTCTGGTGGAAAGTCAGCACCAGAATTACAAGATTTTCAATGTATATTTGAATCAATTCAGGCTCATTATGTCTTTCAAATGCTGTCTTAAGCTATAAAGCTGGGGATATAAGCCACTTCATTAAGTGCATCATTCAGTACAGAGAAATCTGTGTCACCTAAAATTACTGTTGATTTGTGACAAAATAAAACTCACAATGTTTTCAAAGTCAAAGAAAAAATACACAGAACCTGCCCTCTCTTTTCACGTTTTAGGGTGATGCGATTGAGTGTTTATCTTCTTATAAATACCTTGGATTTTTGATTAATTATTTATTGTCTTAAGCTTCATGTTGAGCAACTTGGAGAGAAGTTAGAGCTGCAACTGAGCTTTTACTTCAGATATAAGTCTTGTTTATCTTTTGCTGCAAAAAAGTGTCCTGTTGCTGCTTTAAGCCTTTGCATGCATCTTCTTAATGCCTTATATTTTTGGATACTGTTTATAATGGAGCTTTAAGGTCCATAACAAATCTAAAGGTACCAACTCATCATTGTAATCTGTATGTTTGAGTTGGGTCACATAAACAGTGATGAAAGCAACAATCTTCCCTCTGTGACTCAGTCACAAGAGTTATTCTTACTATCTGTCCCTACAGTTTATCTTGAGCAGACAGGAATCTGCTGCAGGAACATCTGGACCTGAGGGAGTTGGTCTCTACAAATCTTTTTAACAGAAGATGAATGGCATTCGAAAAAGTTTCTTCAGGTTGTAGGTTCTTTTACTCTTGACTTCCTGCTCTGTGACTGAGTGAATTGGTTCATATGTGTTCATCTGTTTCTGTATTTTTTTTATATCTGTGTTTTGTTCCTGCTGTCTTTGCCAGGACACTCTTGTAAATGAGATTCCCAATCTCAATGAGGCTTTCCTTGTTAAATAAATTTTAAATAAATAAATAAACAGTCAAAATCAACTCATCCAATCACATGGCAGCAACTCGAGCCATTTCCAGCAAGATAATGCACCATGTCAATTTAAATCAACTCAAACTGGTTTCATGAACTTAGCAATAAGTAAAATGTACTCAGGGGTACACCAGTTCGACTGTATAACTACCTGTTGTGTGAGATATAAACTGGTGACAATGATGTCAATTCTGGGATTAACAAAATAACTAAACTCTAAAAACAATCTCATCAGCGGATATGTTTCTGCAACTTCTGCCAGGTGGACACAGGGAGTTTTTGAACAGCTACATTTTGTTGAGTGAGAGGTGCCATCTGAGCTGAAAATGCATATTTGGAACATTTGTTGACTGGGTTGATTTACCTTAATGAAAATGAGATAAAGAGCTCAACAGCAGCTGCCATCAATACATGTGACCATAGGGGAAAACATTTATTCATACCTATATCGTCATCAGACATTTCATTGTGAACCTGTGTGCCAAAGAGAGCAGAAACGGGTCAGGGTTAGGAAAAAGACAGCTTAAGAAAAGTATAATATTCATCATGGGACAGGCAGAGGTTCACAGTCACACCTAACTTTCAGCACAACTAAACCACACTTGTAGCTGCTTGTATGTCCCTAAAGTGTGGAAAAGCTTTGTCATTTTTCGACCAATCCTTTATGCTTGAAGCGATTCTGGTTGGATCAGCTTGATAACAGACATAGAATATGATGAATCCTGCTTTATAAGGTTATAATCCAGAAGGACTTTTCCATAATCCCAAAGGCATTTATTTATTTTTTTATTTTTTATTTTTCAAAAATATCCACCAGCAGGTCTGTCAACAGACAGAAAATAAAGCCAGCCAGAAATAGTTGCCAGTACAGTGGGTCTCCCCATGAAACTAAGCAGGTCTGGTTGACCAATTTATTATTCTATACAACATGCTTGATGGTCAGATACCCCTCATTTGCCAGAAGTGCGAACAGTTGCTTTGCATTGTCACTGGTGAAAATGTAAACAAAATGCTTATACAAGGTCACTGCAGGAAACGTCAAAAAGCATGTTACAGTTTTACAAGGTTTCAATCACTAATACATTGTTTTTTGTTAAAATTTTGATAATCTTTCTGCCAATAAAGGTATATTTAGAGACATACTTTTCAGTTATATCCCTTTTTGAACCTTGTATACAAAACAATGAAAATGATCAACAAATGTGGAAAATAAATATCATGGCTTATGAAAAAGGCCATTAATTGTGCTATGCTGCCCTGATGCATTGTAAAATGGCAATGGATTAATTATACAAAAGTTTGACCAATTAAGTGTTAAGTTAATGATTGAGAGAAGTAAATGATATGATGGTAAATGAGTGAGTCGTTGGGTGTTTGGCTGGTAGCTTGTGGTTGTGAAAAGCCCTGCATTGCAGACATGCCTGAGTGTCAGTTCATCTCACTTGATACCTTGTCAGAGGTGATATCAAAAAAGTAACTGGCATCATGTCCTAAATACAATGTCCTCTGAAAAGAAAAAAAAAAAGATCAGAGTTGAGGCAAGTGGGTTCATCACCACTTGGTGGAAAAGCATCATTATATCGCTTCTTGAACAGGCAGGAGCTCTGTTGTTGTGGTAACAATACATGCTGGGCCATTCATGCAAGCACAACAATCCCCAAGATTATTAATGCATAAAACTCCAGTGATCAAAAAGCACTACTGACCTTTATCTTTCTTCCAGTTTGATATCTTTTAGAACACATGCAGCAGTGATTTATAAAATTTGACGAGTATGTCCAAGGTTACTGCTGGAACAGAATATAAACCCGACATAACACCTTCTCACATGGCATCCAGTGTCAGACCTCTCTAAGAACCAAGGCACGATTTCCTCTGATAAAAGGCAATGAAGACAATATGTTCAACTTAGTTTTCTTGTCCGCGATTCTTCTTTAATAGGTTCCTGTTAGTCACAATAATTGCTTCCTTTAATAAAACCATGAGCCCATGTGAAAATTTGAAATCATTGTGTCTTTTAATGAGTATTTATATTGTATTGTATTGCACTGGAAGAAAAGTGTTTCTTTTCATAAGACCCGGGGGTAGTGCTGGAAGCTATTTAAGTAATTCACAGTTGTGGCAGTAATAGCCTCCTCTTGTGTGATAAAATCTTAATACGGCCAAGTCTACAGTGGCATGACCTGAGCAGTAATAATATAGCAGAGGTCAACTAACCAGGCTGTCAGGATCATATTCAAGGAGGAAGCCGTGCATACATGCTCTTTCTATTATCATGCTTTAACAACAGCCTTTTTTATCCTTCATTTTAGACTTGAACCACATTCTCCTTGTGGTAGGAAATAAAAGGAATTTAAGTCCTCACCAGCAGACAATGTGATCCTTCCTCAAGATGTGAACAGGCTTTTAAAAGGAGAATTAATTGCAGGGACACTTCACAGCATGAGAGAGCAGAAAAGAACAGGGGATGAAGCACCCCTGAAGAGTTTATTCCTTTTTAATGGAGTTCATTTTACTACAGAAAAAGGACTTTTAAAGACTGAAAAATTAAAGCTTTTAATTAGCAAAGCTTTTATGCTAATTAAACATTAATTTCCCCCTAATGTTGGCTCAGAAAAATGAGACATTTACTCACGACTCTGCACTGTTTCACTCACAATAATGGAAATGTTCTTATTTAAATGACGACTGTACTGCATGCAGGAGAAGTTTGAGATTATGAATAGTCAAACTAAATGTTTAAATTACTCCAACAAAAGATGAATTTAAATTGAAAATCTCCACTTACACAAGTCAACAGGTCTTTGTTCTTATGAGGGTCCATCATGTTAACAGAATTTGCTCAAGGGCTATTTTTACTCCGGTTCAACAAGATTACACTGTTCCAAGGTGTTCCCAGTAAATCTACTTTAAAGTTTTAATGACAAAAATCCCTTTAGGTCCTGGATTTTGGCATGTCTATGAACCCCTTTCCCCCACCCACTCTATCAGTAAGGCAGTTTCGATGTAAATCACCATGAGTAGTATCTGACCACACCCGCACAAGAAGTGAATGTGGCTATGACTTTCAAGAGCTATGCTCTAATGTTCACTGTGGCTGAGATGATGTGCTTCAATACTATGATCCTTCCACGTGGGATGCCTGAGACCTGCACAAATACTGTGCTCAGGGAGTGCACTTCTAATGTAAGTGGACTAAATGGTGAATGCACTTGAGCTTATAGCACATTTCTAGTCTCTTTGACTGCTTGAAGTGCTTTGACACCACAGGTCACATCCACATACCCACTCACGGCCTCTTGCTTTCACATTCACTTACTGATGGTTTAGAGCTGGCATGGATATTGTCCATCAGTATGAGCTAACACCTCTTTGCCCTTTCATACCCATTTACTAAAGGCAGTTTTGGGTTAACAGTATGACTTGAACTTTTGGGATGTTAATTAAAAATGTTTTTCGTGAGCAACAAAATGATTTTTTTTATATCAACACTGTCATCATCAGTTTTAACATAGTTTTGTGTTGTACAAGCAGGGGGCTACCAATGCCACATTAGTAGTTCAAAACCTCAAGCTTCCAGCAGCAGAAAACTAAGTTAAAGTCCTGTCTTCAGTATGTGTGTTTCTGATACCTAAAGAGCAGATTGAAGTGAACATACACAAATACACATACATGTACTGACTAAATGGCACAGCATCTGTCCCCATATACGTAGTACTGAGTGTGTTTCAGCGCAGTCTCTGTAGTAATATCACACTATGAGCTGAAATAAATATGATTTATTTGAATCCCATGTTTCAAGATTTAATTATACCCATGGCTTGTTTTATGAAGTTGAGGATATTCAGAGAAGTGAGTTGAGGCTCTACTTTTGCTCAAAACACCACAGCATTGTTCACTCGTCAGTAGCTCTAATATGTAGAGCCTCATTGAAAATTAGCATGACCTCAAACAATTTCTTACCATAAAACAACAGCCAAAACAGAAACTTTCATGCTTTTAGTGCCGACTCAACCCAATTCAGAAAAGTCAGAAAGCATCTTTTTGTGAATTAATGCACAGACATGAGTGAGTATGCCATCACTGGATTGGTTCAGAGGGAAAGAGGAGTTGATAAATTTGAAAATGCAGTTAAGTACTTGATCCCCTCTTATTGTATTAATGAAAAGGGTCATGTCTTTGTAGTAATTAAAACATATTATTTCCAGAAATATCTAAGTATTAAAAATGTGATAACTTCAATTCTTGCTGCATAATGTTCACTTTTTTGAATCTACAGCATACATCTCAGGACATGCACCAGTGTAGTACATGGCAAGTTTGTATTCCTTCCCCATTTATTTACACTGTCACAGTGAAACATGAGGAACACCTTTACTGAATGCTTGACTCTGTTTCAGCTCTTCCTGGGCCAAGTCATTAAAAGTTCTCTCTAATCCAAAAAGAAAAAAAAAAAAGAAATAATAAATGCACCACAGTTGTAATTGTGATGCCAAACTCTTTTTCGGCTGTTGCTGTGCCAGTCCATTCAACAGCCAGACTATGTGTGGCTCTGAATCTGCTATGTGACCCTCATAAATGGTCATACTTCAGAGTGAGGACACAAACCATTTACCCTCACTTTATGTTCTTATTACTATTTACACATATTCATGTTTACTGGTATATACATAGTGTCTTTACTCTAAAGGATTCAGATGTCCTTTTTTTAAAAAAAAAAAAAAAAAGAATCTTTCACAAAAGGAAACCATCAGAGTAGTTTTTATTTATTTATTTGGGGGACAGTGTGAGTTCATGTACATCACCATACTGCAAAGTAAACAAGCCTGATTATAGCAGTTGGCTCACTTCCATCTGTTGTCCTTTATGGATGTTCCCTGAGGAGGAAAAGCTAAAAGACACGTTTGTCAAAATTGCATTCAAAGGAAGAGCAAAACAAATATAAGTTAATGTAACCCAACTGAAGCACAACATACACATTATTGCACATTATCTAAGTCTATTGCATGTTCTGTTAAAGGGATAGTTTGTATTTTTTGAGGTGGGGTTGTGTGAGGTACATAGTATGAGCCTGAACTTGTGCCACAGCGTCACAGCTCAGTTCTCTCTCTGTTCAGAAAAACTTGGGAAAGATGCTAATGCTATACATTGCTTTACATGAAGTCAGATTCTACGCTTACATAAAAGAATTGTGGGAGAAAACAAGAGACAAAAACAGTGTGGGTCATCAAACGCTACAAACAGTTTGTTTATATCCTCTTAATTTTCCACCACACTGATTTGATTAGGCACTCTTTTGAGAATGGCACAGCCTAAGAGTCATTCCACCAGCAGAGCCATCCAGTTTGCTTCACAAGAGGAAACAGCCACTACCAAACAGGATAAAGTAACATTTTTTGTCACAATTATGATTGCTTTTTATGTTGGATACTTTGGAATACTAACTATATGAAGTGGAGTTCAAACGGGAGAAACTTCTGTAGATGGAGAGTAAACAGGTCTGGACTGAAAATGGAGGAATCTGCTATGGGAACTGGAGGAGAAACACACGGCACCTGTTGATTCAGGTGAATAAATTCTGACCTCTTGTCTTCAAACTGGATGAAATAAGAGTGTGACTAAGAAAAATCCCCTCAGGATGTTTCAGGATGTTCAGGATCAGAGGATACTAGTGATTTAAATGTTCTTCTGCAGCGAGCAGCTCTCATCACACAGAGCCTCGTTGCACTCATGGACTTTTATAATTGTACGGACCAGATTCACTGTTTTACAAACCCCAAGGACAAAACACAGGAGCCCAACGGAAGTTCATCTTCAGAGTAAGTATTCAGCTCATACGATTGTTTATTTTGAAAAGACAGAAGCCATGGTTTCAATGGTAACTGTACTTCACGATAGCACACTATGCTCGTTGTTGTGGATAAACTGAGCTTTAAAAACATTCTTTGTCAAAATGATTGTGCTTGATCAGTAGGATAATCCTTAAATATTTGTACTTTTGGCTGCTCATTATTATTTGGGATGAAGTATTATTTGTGTATTTCAAAACATGCAAGACATGTAGTTTGATCCTTACACTGTTGGCAGAAGGACACGGAGGCTGTGCCATGTCTCAAAATAGTGCCTAATCAAAGCGGTGGAGTGGTGGGAAATTAAGTGGATGTAAACAAACTGTTTGTAGTGTGTGATGGCCCCATGCTGTTTTTGTGCCTTGTTTTCTCCTACAATTCTGTTTATAAATGTGCTTCTGCCTGTCTTTGGAAGGACACTCTTGCAAATAAGACTTTTAATCTCAGTGAGGTTCTTCTGGTTAAATAAAGTTCACATATAAAGTGAAGAATCTGGCACCATGTACAGAAATATATAGCATTAGCGTCTGAACAGAGAGAAAACTGAGCTGTGACCAGTGTTAATTTTGTCGACTAATTATTTTCGTCATAGTTTTCGTCAACAACCTTTTTTCCCCTGACGAAAACTAGACTATAACTAAAAAAAACATGTGCACATTGACTGAAACTAAATTAACTGACATATTTGTCAGCAAATAAAAACTAGACTAAAATGTTTGACAGAGACTAAATCCATCAGACCTAATTTTGTCATGTAGAAAACAGACAAGTTAGGAATCACAGCTACTTTGGTGGTGTGGAAAGGTTGGATGAGTTAAGAGGGACATCCAATCATGACTGCCTCAGAATCGTGGTGGCAGGATCCAAGTGTAAAACATGACCTCAGAAATTCAAGGAATTATTAAAAAAGGCCTTACACCTTACACTTCATATTTTAGTAGACTAAAGTACAGTAGCTTCATCGACTAAAACAAGACTAAAATTAAAATTATTTAGATGACTAAATTATGACTAAACTAAAAGATATTTTTAGGCAAAAGACTAAAACTAAATTGCAAAGTGCTGTCAAAATTAACACTGGCTGTGACACTGTGGCACACGTTCAGGCTCATGCCATGTACATCACACAAACTCACTTAAATACCTGAACTATCCATTTCAGTTTGCTGCCAATAGAGCCTTAGTTTTCTCTATAGTCTTCTGCCTCCTTCCCCTGAACACAACAAACAGGCCTAACGATGACTAAACTAACCAAGCATAAGTTTGCAAACATCTCCAAGTATAAGGGAAATGCCTGTCTTTGCAACCATCTCCAGCAACACAATACATATTTATCCACCAAGTTCAGGTAAAAAAAAAGGAGTATTTATAAGACAAATTGATAACCCCCCACTTTTTTGAATCAGCAGATTCACTAATAGATGACACACTTTTCCAAATTTTTTGCCTCATTAAATGTGATTAATTACTACAGGCAGTATGGGCATTGGTCAGGACCCTTTTTCACCTCTCCCTGGTTGGCTAAGTTTTCATTTCTATGGCAGTGGTAATTTGAGTCAGTCAGTTTAATGTTCTTTGAAGAAATGCATGAGATTTTCAAAGGAGTGGGACGACTCAAGCAGAAAGCATGGCCGTGGACACCAAAGAGACACCTGTGACGGGCTTTTGAAGACGAAACTGTAGCGAGCTTTTGGAGGCCAGAGCAGAGAAAAGAGGGACAAAGGAGGCACAAACATTTACATCAATAAGGTTTTATTTATTTACTTCAAAATGAATCTTAAATGCACCAGCACATAATACTTTGAGAGGAGTCTGCCTTTCTGACTCCATTGAGAGGTTTGGCAGAGAAGTGTTATGTAAAAAATATCATTTGTAGCACAACCAGATTACACTGAGAGATATGATGGCAACAATTTGACATCCAGTAATATTGAATTAACCTAAATATTTGATTTAAACAAAGAGAGTCAACAAAAGCTGACTAATTTTGTGGGGAAAAAAAAAAAGCCAAAAACATGTTGGCTCACAGGACAAAGTAATATCAACACATTTTATCCAAATAAGACTCTGGTAGTATCTGTGTACCGTTGTTCTGAATTCTTAGCTGTGAAGTATGTTAATGTGTGTATAACTGTTAATGAAGAGTCTATAGGCTGTAGCTAAGTGGATACAAGCCACTAAACACAAGACAATAATGTCACAGATAATGATACAGCCTAACTTGCTGTACATTTTGACACTTTTTCCCATTAGTTGCAAGACAGACCATAAATGCTTTCTTGTTGAACGAGACTCTGGATAAGTTGAATAAATGGTTTAATTAAGGGGATTTGAGTTCTTCAACCAAGTCCATTCAAAAACAGTGCCTTGATTCCCCTACAAGTTTAGTGCCAGAGTGGAATCACAAGACCATAAAGGAAAAGTAAACCAGAAAGTAATGCATTATGGAATAATTTGGTTGTTTTCAGAGTGGATAACAGTAGGCAAACTAATGTAGCATTTATGAACAGTATCAAAGAGGTTAGCAGTGTGTGAGTAATGCGCTGCCAGCCTGAAGTCCTACCTGCAGTTGAATGTCGATTTGTGGTTGCATATATTGCTCTGCTGAAGACAACTTAACCCTTTAAAGCCTGAAAACACAAATTATAGCCAGAAAATTCTAAACCCCCCCCCCCCAAAAAATCAAAATTTCCATAAAATTTAACATATATATTTTTAATATCTTGTTTGATACATTAGGTGTTTTGGCAACTGATGATCCACTTGAAGACATTTTTATCATTTATCTGATTATATTCAGATGTTTTTTTAGTAATTTGTTGATCAAATTGATTAAATAGAGATATCATAAAAGTATGTATCTAATATTATACAACAGGCTTTAAGGCGTTTATCTTTATTTACCTGCTCAAAATTCTGCTGAACTGCTTTGCAGTATTTGATTTCTCACTTACTGTTTAGTTGTGTATTTTCATGTCATGGTGTAACAATAGTCCTGATGGGAGGAGGAACTAAACACAACTATAGCCCCAACCCTCAAGTGATTGTCAAACCAAATAAAAGTTCTAAAAAAAAGTTTGAACCTTTCATATGAACTTAACTTCATATGTTAAAGTGGCTGCAGCCTCAGCAGTTTTTAAAACAATATTGACAAAAGCTAATTAGCTTGCTGATAGATGCTCTCACTGTATGTCAGGTACTTTTTTCATTGTGCAGGAGTACTTAGAGAGTAACCAGTTCTCACAGACTTTAATGATCTAACTTGCCCATCACATCCTCTTGCTTTGCATGTTGTTCACTGATTGAAAAGTCCCCAAAGGTGACCCCGGTAAGTCCACGTATCTGTGGTAATGAAGAGGATGATTGTCCTGACTCCCCGCATGGCCTTATTCAAAAAACAATGGTTGGTCAAGCATTTTCAATGGATGAAAGTATATATATTATCATTTATATGGCTCATTTAGTTTTTCAGCAGGTCAGGTTTTGATCAGTGTTTAAGATAATAGTAGACCGACTGCAGTGATAAAAAAAAAAGAAGGGTCATTCACAAGCACGTTATTATTTCAGAATTTAAGGATGACTGCAGGCTAGTCTTTTTAAAAGTAAAAATGAAAAGTTTGATTTTGCAGTAAAGCAGAGGAAAACCACTGATTGAAACAACTAAAATCCTATTGAATCACATCCAGCAAAGAAATCATAGGAAGTAGAGTCCATGATTTATCACTGAGTACATGCATGAGTTCAGTGGGCAGTTTATCTCCATTGTAAAGAACTGACTGAAAACAGCTTCACTTGATTTTGTTTTGGCTTTGTGGATGCTCAGAAGGCTCATACCTGATGAACCCAAGGATCCTATTGGACTGAGCCCAGGTCAAATACTGACATGCAATATAATCCAAAGCTTTACAGGCTCTGAAGAGCACTTTAAAATCAAGTCTGTGCTGGACAGGAGGCTATTGATAACTTTTCAGCACTGGTGTTTGTGCTCTATTTTCTTTGCTCTTGACAGCACCTCTGGCTGCTACATTTTGGAT
This sequence comes from Cetoscarus ocellatus, assembly GCA_037902135.1. Taxonomy (NCBI): domain Eukaryota; kingdom Metazoa; phylum Chordata; class Actinopteri; order Labriformes; family Labridae; genus Cetoscarus; species Cetoscarus ocellatus. Next base: position 2,515,514 of record JBAMNC010000869.1, on the reverse strand, counting down.
CACCTGATGTCTCTTAATTGACTTTTATGGATGTAGAGAATAAAAGGGCATTGCAGTAATTTAATCTGCTGATGAAGGCATAAACTAATTTTTCAGAGTTGGACATGAGGCTTAATGGTTGTATGTTTTTTTTTACATTGCAAAAGGATTTCTTTGATGATATTTTTAAATGTAACTCAATTATGACACCAAAATTTTGATCTGCTCTGTGTGTTTTAGAAGAAACAATATTAAAAATACTTTAGGCATACAAATTTAAATAAAGATATTAAATGTCCACTAACACAATAGAGTGGTGCAATCCAAAACCGTGGAGGTGAATACACTCAGGTCACAGAAATATTAAAACAAGAGGTAACATCATGACATTATTACTGTATAATAATAATAATAATAATAATAATAATAATAATAATAGTAGTAGTAGTAGTAAAAAAAAAAAATAATAATAATAATAATAACAATAATAATTATAATAATAAAAAGTGCTCTGAAAGCACATACTTCCATAAAGGCCTTTTTTACTTTGCCAGCAAAGTTATTATCGAAAAGTGTGAAAACTGACTTTTCTCACAGTGTTAACAAATCCTTTAAAAAAATCCTGGCTCCACATCTGCATTTGGATCAACACCAGTATCTAGTCACTTCGTCCTTGTGCCATGACCAAGATTCCCAGAAAATATATCCTGCTCACACAACATGTTATTTTCAATGTTAAGAGACTGTATCTTTATGCATAAAATACTGTTCGTCCTTAATATTGTAAAATTGTGTTAAAAATGGATGAGTTGGTTTAAAATATGTGCAATAATGGACAATATGTAATATAATGAGGACCTCAGCTCCCAGGCAGCTCGTGCCCTGCACTTTGGCATTTCGCACTTTAGCACTGTGGCACATTAATTAGCACTCCAGCACTTTATAATTCATTGTGTATAATTCCCATAGTCCCCCAACTTCTAGTTATAATTTGGACTGTTTGTCGTTTAGGTTGTCTACAGTTTATGCAGTGTTGCTTGTCTTTTAATATGCTCTGTATTCATACTCAAATTTCAGAGAAAAACCTTTTAAATATTTGGGTCTTCAACATGAGAGGTTATGGAGTAACATAAATGTCTAATATGCAAAACTTTAAACTTTTGACAAGGTTAAAAGATTAGCAGTTCATGAGGACTGGTTATATCCTACATGTACATTATATATAAAATATTTTCAGTGCTCTAAATGGTCTTCAAAAGTTGCTGCTATTGTAAAGTTAAAGTCACCATTTACTGTGTAGTTTTCAAGAGTGTTTTCTCTGCTTTATGAAGTTTTTTGTATCTTGTCAGTAACGATTCTAGGTGCTTCAACTTTTAAAAACATTTTCAACCATCATATGTATTTATGTATCTAATCCTTTATTTATTTGAGTGAGAGATTCCTGGTTCAATAGGCGGTGTGATGCAACATCTTTTAAAGGGGCCAAAGATTTCTGGCAGCACCCCTAGACACCCTTATTGCCAGATTTTGCTAATACACATCCTTTAGGCTGAGGAAACCTGATAGGGACACTGATTTCTTTCTTTTTTTTTTTTTGGTGTGAATTAGATCTGAGCTTTTACTATCAGAACAGTTAGATAGGGGCCACTTTATATGTAATCCTTGAAGTTCTAAAAGGAGTTGAACACAGGCCACTTTTTGACAGTAATATAAAGAGATAAACAAAAATATTTGATTTGTGCAAAAAGTAATGATAAACATTATTATAACTAAGTTTTAGGGCTTGCAATGTGAATGTAGTCTTTACCGACTGCCTGCATTACTAGTGTCATTTGTTAATAAAGTTTAATTAGAAAAAAAAAAAAGACGCAGCTACTCTTCTCTTCCTGGTCTTGGACCAATAGCGCTGCAGGCAGAAGGTCACATGAGCCACTGCCCTTATGTGCCCTTATGTGCATGTGTGCTGTGTAGTTACTCCTGAGCTTTGAAGGTAAGCACTGAGAAACTATTAGAGAATTCCGACTTTATGTTAAAATAAACTTGTGCAATTAAAGACTTAAACAGTGAAGACAGCCGTAAAGTTTACCCGCAAAGATCAGGTTAGCACAGCCTCTGAAGTTTGATGTGAAAAGCTGTTGAAGCAGAGCCTCAAAGAAGTTATGTAAGGAGCAGCCTGTCAGTGTATGTCGTGCGGGGGACGTGTCAGGGATGCATGTGGAGCAGCAGGTGGTTTCTGCTGCTCAGATATGACACTCTGACTAATGAAGCTGTGCACACATATAGATGTAGACTACATGAGCCAGGTCCAATTAAAGATAGTATTCAACCAAGCAACTGATTTGCAGGTTTTATTATCATTTGTTAAGTGTCATGCTATTTTAGCAACATTGCCACGACGCTTTTACATCCAGAAATTCTCTTTCAACGCGGAATTTTAATGTAATCAAGTGACAGTACTCTGTACATAATTGTGTCAGTACAGACGCACCCTGTATGTAGAATGGGTTTTTGACTTTGGCACTGAGGGGTCGTGTGTCAGTCAACTCTTAATTTGTAATTATGAATGAAAAAAACAAAACAAAACAAAACATAAACTTAAGAAAAAGTGATAACTATGTGACAGCTCGTACAATGAGGAGAACACACAAAGACAAGATAAAATAAAAGGCCATGTTAATGACTTACATTTAATCATTATAAGATAAAAAAAAATAAGAGTCATCACAATCAGATATAAAGTCATCAATACTGGATTAAACTCTTCATTATCAAATAAAGAGTTGTGATTATGAGATAAAAAAAAATAGTATAAAATACAAAGTCATCAATATGAGAAAGTTTTAAATTTCAGATCTAGTCATAACTATCAGATAAAAAATAATCAATATCAGATAAAGAATCATGAATATGAGATCATCATTGTTAAGGATGCATGACATTATCGGTATGATGTAATTATCAGCCAATTATTGCTTCTAAAGCTACATTTTGGTTGTGGCAGACATGTTTCCACCAGTATTTAAGCCCTAAATATTTTGCATCAAGTTTGTGGTGTTTTTTTGCACATTAATGTTAAATTGAGAGTATAAGCTGTCAAAGTAGAGTGGGTTTTATGTCGAGGGGTAAGTGAATCCATGTTTTAACTTTTTAAGAAGCATATGAAACTTGGTTTGACAGTTATTTCAAACATGAATTTTATATATGATGTGTAGGTGTTATCTAAAAAGAACTACTTTCTGTAATCCAAAAGACAAAAGGAAAGGAGTGCTACCTGGACTCCAAAGAGAGTTTGTTTGAGGTGCTCTTTGGAGTGGGATTCACAGTCATTGATGCAAAAAGGAAAGACTCCAAGGCACTCTCATTATGCTATTAAAATGGCTTTATTCTAACGACATGGTCATGTAGACCTTAAAAACCGACTTTGACGTGTTTTGGCATCAAGACTTCCATCAGGAAGTCATGCAAACAGATGCTAGTACCAATGAAAAATGCCTCAGTACCAAAGTTTGTTTTTAAGGTCTACATTACCATGCCGTTAGAATAAATGCATTTTAATGGTAAAAGGAGAGTGCCGTGGAGTCTTTTCTATTTGCATCAATACCTTCAGTAATTGTTATATATCTATATCTGCCAAAACAAGTTTCGAAATATCAGCATATCAGCAAGAATCCAATATCGTGCATCCTCAATCAGTATCAGATATCAGGGCATACATTTGTGATAAAACATCAACTTGATCAGATTAAGAGTCATAAGTATGAGAAAAAAGTCATCAATATCAGATATAGAGTCTTAAATATGTGATAAAAAGTAATCATAATGAAATACAATGTCAGATGAACTCGTGTAAATATTATAAAGTTTCAGTAACACTAGAGACTTTCTTACAAAATATGACTTTTATCCTATACTAATGGCTTTTTTTTGGGTGGAGGGTGTATTTCATTCTTTTGAATTTTTATGCAATTTTTCAGCTTTTATCCTGTTATCTTGACTTTATGTCAAAATTCTGACTTTTCATCTCACTTTGATTTTTTTATTTCATTCATATATCATAAGACTATTTTTTTTTTTTACTATTGCTTAACTTTTTCTTTAATTTCTTTGTTTTTTAGCAGTGAAAATTGGCTTTGATATTAATGCCACTGAAACTGTCCCTTTTATCACAGTACAACTGATTTAGCTGTTATTCAGGACATTATAAATGAAACTTTAGTCCTTTATGAAAGCTTGGCAAAATGAGTAAGACTTAGGGATATGGAACAAAAATGATAAATTCAGTAGCTTAGAATGTGACACGTGATATGAATGTACGTCTCAAAAATTCCTTTTGACAAAATAACAAAAATTATTGAATTATTAAATTAGGTCTGTTTGAAGTCAAATCACAATTGGCAAATTGTCTCACAGGCCGTTTGATTGACAGTCAGCTGCACGCTGCCAACATGCAAATGAAAGGTGACGAAAAACAACTCATCCCCTTGTGAAAAAATTAATGAATCTGTTACCCAAGGTTAAAATAAAACAAATTACCCTTATTTTGAATGTATGAATATATTATAAAAACAGGATTTCTTGCTCAGGCCTTGGTTTAAGCGTTTTAAGTCTTCCTCCAATAGTTAAACTTTGTTCAAATGCAATCCCTGTGATTAAGCAAATTTTGCATTTCAGCATTCATACACTGTGCAAACCCAACAGCCCATGTCTGAGAGCTGATCTTTGTGTCTGCAGCCACAGTGAATAACACTGAGAGTTAATGTTTAAAATAAAACTTCATGCAGAGATGTCTCTTTCAGCTTATGCGCTTGACTTCCCATTGGTCTTGAGGTGTTTCTGTGTCAGCTGTTTGCTGAAGTGGAGGCAAGAAAAGGCAGCTTTGGAAAAAGTTGCTCTCACTGGGTGAAGTCTTTGACTAATCAAGCGAAACAGCCAACTGGCTTCATAAACTCCCACCAATGAAGATTCAACCTACTTAAGTACTCTGGGCCACTGCTGATACTGTGCAGGCTGGGTAGAGTAAAATAAGACAGAGTCCCTCAAACAAGAGAAGAAAACTACTGTCACCTACAAGTCAGTGTTGCCTGACAGCTCACTGCCTGAGTGTTGTGTGAATGTAATAATGAAATCAGTGGATTTTGAGATTATGTTTTTAAATATTAAAGATATTTCCATAACTGTGAAGAGGTAGACGTTCTTGACTCTGAGAGGTCAGTGTTAGCCTTGAGATGCAGAATGGAGCTCTCTTTTATAAAGAGAGTTATGTAGATTCTGTAAGGGGAACTGTGCTCTTCAAAAAAAAAAGATAAAATAGTACGATGACTCAGAGATAGGATTGCCTTGAAGATCAAAAAGTCTTTTCCTTGAGGCTAAATGTCAGTGTGAAAAAAGTGCCGTATACATATTAACAACTCTGGACTTTGACACTTCCATATCTGTAACAGTGCACTTTTAAGGACACACTGTCTATTGAGAGGTGCCTGATGAATTCATGTTCTCGAGATATGATATAACACCATTCAACCTTTGTTGTGGAATTTAGAGGCTTTCATTTAGAGTTGTTTGTCTCTTTCCTCCAATTTCTGTAACACAAATAGACAAAAAACTCATCAGCAGACAATAGGAGATTGCTGTTAGTTGGTTTTAACTATTGTAATATATGACAGAATTTGGACACATCCTCCAGGCACAAAGTGGAGAATTGCATTCTGAATGCGCGTAGTAGGGCTGGGTGTTATGGATCAAAAATCTAAATGTATTATTTATAACTTGAAGTTTGATGCATTATTATGTTTTTTTAAATCCCTGATACTTTTTCAGTACCATGTGCCTGAAGTGATACATGACCTGTTATTTCTTTATCATAAGATATTGCAGGGAGTTTAAAGTTATGAGTAAAAAACTGAGATATCGCCTTTTATTCAATCATAACTGCTGTGAGTGGAGATAGAGGGGCAGTGTGCAGCACTGTGCTCTCTGGTGGAGAGAGGGAGCACTGGTATGTTTCAAACGAAATGATGATGCAGCATATCAGTGAGTAAGACATCAGTAAAAGCTTCACACAAATGTGCAAGCTTCAGTATGTTTGATGCTTAAGTAGAGCTCCTTCCTGCGTACAGCAAATATGATTAAAAAAATTCCCACATCTCGATACCATGCACACGTTAACATTTTGTATCAGTTGCACACAGAAAGTGGAGAGAAGAGACAGTGGTGTTACCTGACCATGAAAGTTTTTCCTGACCTGTGGACTGATGATACACACGCTAATGCCCATTAAATGTCCTAAATAAGAAATTCAGAACATAAAGAGAGCAGAATCGCTGCATGCAGTTCTCCAGGACTAGAGAATACAATTTAGAGTAAATATTTCATGAAGGTTAGACCTTACTTTTGGAAACTTTAATGTATTTTGTCTCTCTATACTGCTATCAGTGTATCCAATTTTGCCTTGTTTTTGTGACCCTTTCTTATGGAAAGGTTGGAATAAAAAGTGAAAGCCTAGATCAGTCTTCATTTTCGAGGTCTTTAAATGTTATGACATTCACTAATCATATCAAAATTCAAAATTCTGGATTCATGACAACTATATGCAAAGTAATAGTAGTGACAATGTGGTCTGGTCAATTATATAATAACTATAAAACAACAGTAAAATTAAAAACTCTAAATTGCCATTGTGGTACAGGGAAAGTGGATCTCAAGCAGGATCCAAACTTGTCAGTGTCAAGCATAAAAGAACAGCTTCTTTTGTGTTTATTCAAGATTCTTACTTGCCAACAAATTAGCATTCTGGAGGCGTGCTCTTTGCCTCCTGACTCTCTGGTGAAAAACCATCCACCTTCTTTGGTGCCCGCCCACCCTGTCTTACCTGCCTGTCTATACCTGCTATAAATCATCTGAGTGCCAAAACTAATTAAAAAAATAAAAGCCTAGATAACTGCTCAGATATTCTAAAAACAAATTAAGCAATTATCAACTTAACATTTTATCATTATTAAACTGAATACCAGCAACAAAATAAATAACTAAATTGAAATGTATTTAAGAATGCAAAAAAAAGATTTTCTTTTTAAAGAAATGACAAAAGTGAAGTCAGTTTTAAGTTCAATTTATCATACCAAAGATGCCAAACGTTTCAAAGGTAATCCTATTTACAGCCATCTGCACAAACATGAAAAACGAATTAGATTAAATTTTGTGAAAAAAAAATTACAAAGAAAACATGCTTCTTGAAAAAGACAAAATAAATTACACAATAATAATAATTTAATTCACACAAAGGTTATCTCATGGCCTAAAAGTGTTTTCCTGTTCATGGTTCTTATTGTAAAAACAATCATTTTACTAAGCCTGGTGCTAGGCATCTGTTTCTATTTTGTCTAATTCAAATTGTCAGTTATTGATATTTTTATAAATTATGCTGTTTTGTATCCTATATCTTATTTAATAATTAGTAATTGTATTTTAAACTTGATATATTACCCAGCCTTTGTCCCAGTTATTAAACATAGTCATTGAAGTATACCTGAGAGTCATGTCCCAAGTAGTTTTCTACTGTGCAGGACATTTTCCCATGACACTCCTTCTGTTTTAACTCGGCTAAAATTCCTCTATGATTAATTGTTACTTCATGTAAGCATCAAGTGAAAAATCTGTTAGGAGCTCATTCTTGTTGCATTTTGAGCAATACTTTATTGGTTTGTGTTTTTGAAGTTTTTACAACTTGTCAGTGGATTTTTCTCTCAGTTAAGTTGGACTTTATATAAATGCATAAGGTTTATTTGACTTGAATGTCATAAAAAGCGACATTTATCTCTTCTTTCCAACATTTACAGATGCAGTAATCTTCCATAAGCACATTTGCATGACTTTTTCTATTTAAGAAACTGTTCCTTTGTCATCAACATGAGCCTCTTATTACTGCTGAATTCTCTGTTTCTCTGTTGTTTTCATCACAGCTGCAGCAAACAGTGCACTATGGGCCGTCTGGAGGGAAAAGTGATAGTGTTGTCGGCAGCTGCGCAGGGGATTGGACGTGCTGCAGCAATAGTAATGAGCTTTAATGTTACTGTCTTGCTGATATATCTTTAACCAAATCACAGAGGGAAATTGTTTATTGAATAGTTTAAGTGAAAGCCTCGTTTATTTCCACTTCATTACACATTTTTAACAGCCTCTGCTTAATGCATACATCAGGCTATACCGTTAATCTATACATCTACATGTAGATGTCATAAAATAACTATAAAAACAAATAACCGTGAAATATGATTTACATTTATTTTCCTGTCCTGCTTCTCTGCAACATGTTGTACCTTTTTATACAGTATGTTTTACTTATTTTTCCTTTTGTTTACAGCAAATAGAATGATATGATGGAATCTGCTAAAGGCACAATGTGTAGAATTTTTGCACTGAAATGTTTGAATTAACCAGAAGAGATCTGAAAATGACAGGTCAGTTTTTTCCAAAATGAGAACCTACATTATTGCCACTAGCTTACAAAGCCGGGGAAATCAATAATTCTTATAGTCTAAGGTTCTGTCTTTTTGTGTCCGTCATGACCGAGTGACATGACAAGACATGTTCACTGGTGTCATTGAACATCAGCTGTTACATCAAAACTGCTAGATAAAGAGGTGAGAACTGTTACTGTGCTGCTGCTGTCCTGTTTCTTTATTATATAGTTTTAACAAGACCTGTCTGATGCTGGCCTCTGCAGTGACAGAGCTGCCATGACGGACAAAGCATGGTCATTGTTGCTGGGGAAACACTGGATGGTGCAAAAACTGCTGCACAAGGGGATTTTCTTCTGCCGATTTTGTTTCTGGTTCTCATTTGTGTTTTGTTCTGCTTACCACATTTTCATTGCCTACATGCTCTGTGGACTAAGCTCTCTGTGCTGTGTAACTCTTTAAGGGAATGTCTAAATTCGACCCTTTAAATTAAGTCAAAATCTGCTGTCATCTCTGCCTGGCTACACTGTTTACTTCTTGATTGGAACTGAGGACTCTATTCAATAAAAGCAGCACTCCATACAGTGTATAACATTATCTTTTGGTAGATAAACTTTAAATCTGTACATCCACTATCTATACTGGGTTGCAAAGAGCTAGAGCCTATCTCAGCTGACACTGGACAATGCCCTGGACTGGTCATAAAGTCATAGGGCTGACATAGAAGGACAGACAACCATTAACTCACACTCAGGCTTTGTCCAAGCAGGTGGGTATTTTCAAAAACTGAGTATTTTTTTCTCTGGTTTCAAAACTAAACCCGTCAACATAGGTGAAGTTTTTAAAATCATCTTCGTTCCTGAGAATATAAAAAAATGCATAAAAGCACTGTTAAACACTGTTTATTACCTTGTAACGATGTCCGCGACGTGCAGATTCTTTATTTTCAATTGCAGAAGCAGTTTTATTTTTCTATTTATTTCAACCACAAGTCTTGACTGGTGTTACAGTTTAACTTGTGTCTCTGTTAACTGATGATAGCAGACGTATTGAGAAAATATTTATTTGTTTATATTTCAATTGGAGATATATCTGATAATCTTGATCAAACACTGTTTTTATGAAGATTTCTTGGTAGTCTTGGCGGTTTCAACAACCGCTGTAATCATGGATGCAAGCTGCCATGGGTCACCAGTCAACAGGGTCACTTGTGAAACAATAACAGCGCGTCTTGTTCAAAACACTGGCGGCATTTGTTTCATCAGAGTTTTCAAAGCAGCATTAAATTGCGAGAGCAGCTGAAAGTATGTGTTAGTATGTTACAGTGTTAATTTTGTTGTCTAATTATTTTTGTCATAGTTTTCGCCAACAACCTTTTTTCCCCTGATGAAAACTAGACTATAACTTAAAAAAAGAAGTCTACATTGAAAAAAACTAAAACTAAATTAACTGACATTCTCGTCAACAAATAAAAACTTGACTAAAGTGTCTGACAGAGACTAAATCCAATCAGACCTAATTTCGTCATGTAGAAAGTAGGGACAAGTTAGGAATCACAGCTATTTTGGTTGTGTGGAAGGGTTGGATGAGTTAAGAGGGACATCCAATCACAACTGCCTTAGCTACACAGTGCGGGATCCAAGTGTAAACATTACTTCAGAAATTCAAGGAAACATTAAAAAATGCCTTACACTTTACAATTCATATTTTAGTCGACTAAAAAATTTACAGTCAATTTTGTTGACTAAAATGTTGTTAAACTTCATCAACTAAAACTAGACTAAAATTGGAACATTTTAGATGACTAAATTATGACTGAAACTAAAAGATATTTTAGGCAAAAGACTAAAACTAAAACTAAATTAAAAAGTGCTGTCAAAATTAACACTGTCATGTAAATGATTCAGTCAGTGACACTTAAAACAGCAACAGTTTAGCAACATCTACTGCCACATGTGTAAACAACAGTGATAATGTTGCATAGAGCAGTGTTTCTCAACCAGGGGTCTGTGGACCCCTAGTAGTCCATGGTGTAATTGCAAGGGGTCCTTAAAATAAAATGTATTTTAAAAAAAGATCCTATGACATTTATATATATATATATAAAAAAAAGATTATTTCACTCAAATGTGACTGAGACATTTATCTACCTTAACTACAGAGGGTAACAGGACTTTTTTCTCTAAACACATGTTTCTAAAGTGTATTTTTTATTTAAGTTTGTATAATACGAACTTAACATGATCTACATCCTTTTCAAAACATGAGCCCCCTACTGTTTCAGTGGGCATACACCATTCATGGATTAATAATGATTTTATTGTGAATCATCTGCAGGAAGGTGTTTTGGGAAAACTCATTAACTTAAAAGGTTCAGGTCAGTACTTGAAATTAATACTACAATCAAACAAAGAACAAGATGATAAGCACAGTTACACAAAGATGAAGAAGAAGATTATGGACCCCCTCTCCCCTTGGCTGGGGGTCCTCAGGGTAGATAAAAAATATGCAGGGGGTCCAGGACCCCAAAAAGGTTGAGAACCACTGGCATAGAGTAACATCACCCCAAGGATAGGTCCGCACAGAGCATGACGTTTTCCCTGTCCACATGGAGATACTGGAAAGAGTTTTAAAAAAATCTTCACCTTGGCAGGACTTTTCCAAAATATGCATTTTAACTGACCTACAATGCTGTGGACAGAAGGCCAAAATACACAGAAAAAGCAGTGTTTAAAAAAAAAATACCTGCCTACATGTGGACGTGGCCTCAGTCACACTGAAGGGCAATTCAGGGTTACCAGTGAACCTAGTGAGCATGTTTTTGGTCCATAAGAGGAAACCGGAGTACCCAGAGAAAACTCATGCATGCCCGCGAAGAACTTGTAAACACCCCATGAAAAAGCCCAGCCATACCAGGGAGTTTAATCGGCATCTTTCTTGCTCTGAGGCATGACTTATACCTGCTGCACCACGTAAGCCCCCCTAAATTTTAAATAAGAGGGGAAAAAGTTGCTAGAAGTGGACTTCCTGGTTCACCCTGCTAACAAACCAAGGATGCCTTGCAGGTGGCACAGACTGAAACCAGGAGGTCCACTTGCACACTTTCCTCCCTCATCATGTGAATTTATCAATAAAACAAGAATGATGATTTCCTCTATGGAGTGCAGATTTTGTTGAATGGAGTCTAAAGTTAAAAATAAGAAGTAAGTAGAGGTAGCGGGCAGAGCTGACGGTGTTGGATGAGAGCCACCTGTCAGCAGGTTTTGCACACTGTTTTTACATTATTTTGCTAGAATACCTTTTGCACTGAAATAACATACTAGTGCATATTTATTAAGTCCCACACATGCATGTGCTGTAAATGATTGTACCCTATTTGTGGTACTTGACATGATTTAGACACAGTCCTCATGCACAATTCCTCTGGTGATATTCCCACCAAGGAGACAGGAAAACACTTAAAAATCTCACTATACAGATTGAGTCATCATCATCTCATCCAATCTCGCCAAGTGTTATCTTCCTGTGTGTGAAAACATCTCTGGTTCTACAGTGTTTTCTCCAGTGTGCAGGCATCCACATCCAGATGAGTCTATTTACGTCTCAGATCATTAGCCCCAAATAACACACTGATAAGGGTGTTAGGGGTCTATTGAGCATTTTCCATCTGGAGTTGAAGGGGTGTATTTGTGCTGATATACTTCACTCTGAGGATAATGATACTGTCAATCCATCATCCTTCTCCTGATCAGAGCTGTAATGGATCTAAAATGTGTGTCGCTAGATTTTAAAGGAGGAATTGGCAATCTGTGTGTAAAGAAGTGCGGTAATTAGACTTTTATGTGAGCCATACTGCCTGAAGTCAAAGGGAGTGGCTTCTTACACATAGCTAGAAATCAGTGAGAATGACAAAGGTCAAGTTTCCTTTGTTTGTTTACAGCTTTAGGAATTGCACACTAGTGGCTCTAAACTGGCAGAGCCTCAAGACCCACCATTACCCACATTTCCAAAAAGTTTCAACCACTCATTTTGATTTTACTTCTTCGTGGATGGAACAAACGTATAACTGAAAAGAGGCCAGAACAATATTATCATGGAGGCCTGGGGATGCATAAATGTTATTTTACTCCATATGACCTGGATACATGTCAACTTCTGTCAGTTTTTCCCCTAGAACTTTAGAACGACCATGTTGTCATTGGAAAAAAAGCAATTTATTCCAAATAGCAAAAAAAGTGTTATCATAAAAGTAATAATAATATTATCATATTTTCTCAAGAAATCAATCAAAACGAGAAGTGCTAAGAGACTAAAAACCTCTGTCAAGGCCTTCCTGGCATTCTTAGCTTAGTTATTCTCTTTGGAAAATGTGGAAAACTACCCCGTAGTGCAGCGTTCACAAAGCCTGTGAAAAGTCCCTGGATTCACATCCCTAATTAAATGACTACCGAAATTTAATCACTTCTGCCTTTGGCCATGACCAACATTCCCCGAAAATGTCATCAAAGTCAGTTGATAAGTTTTTGAGTTTTCTTGCTCAGAGACAAATGGACAGACAGACAGACAGACAAAAAAATGGACAAATGCCTCCAAAATCAAATCACCTCTGACCTGTGGAGAACTTTTGAATTATCTTCCTCACAGACAAACCAAAAAACAGTAAATGGGCAAACACTGGCAAAAACATATACTCCCTTGGTGGAGGTAAATTAAGTTGTTATCATGACTGAACTGAGTAAAATGAAATATGTGTATCAATAAACGTCCACTTAAAACTTCTGCCACTGTTTGTCTTCCAGGAGCATGTCAGCGGCCCATTGAAAACTGCTCAGTGACTCACTTTTGGGTTCAAGCTCCAGTTGAGAACCGCTGTTGTAAAGACTCAAAGGAATGCAGGGCATCCCAATTCATTGAGCACCATTCATACTGTACATTCATTTGCAAAGCTGTAAACAAAACATTTGTGATATTAAGACCAGTAAAGATGTGGCTTTAAGCAAAAACAGGACATAAAGATATGACAAATACAAATATATGACATAAAAAATGATGGAAAATTATATTTAAAATATTTTTTCTTACAAACAATAATAATTGCCATTCACTCACAGGATCACAATAGAATATCTCCTGTCTACAAAGAAATATTTCTCTGGGTTTTTCCATGATGACTTCTGCTGTAAACATCCTAAAATGATTTGGAACAGCTTTAATTTTTTCTTTTTTTGACCTGTAGGCATTTGCAAAGGAGGGAGCTAAAGTCACAGCAACAGACATCAATGGAGAGAAACTGAAGGAGCTGGATGGCATTCAAGGCAAGATGAATTCACCTCTGTTTGTCTGACACTGACCTCTGCTGGGTAACCACAGTGGTGCAGCTAAGAGCTCTAAGCAGTGCTGCCTCTTTCCTTATGTACATAGTTGTTCTTTTAGGGTATGCTTGATTTTTTGTTTTTAGATAAAATAGATATTAAATTATATAGATATGTGTTTTTCATTAGATGGGGGTTGCCAGGGGTAGACAGAGGTGTTGTAGAACCTTGGAGCAAGTACAGTGGAAAGAGAAACAAAAATCTATTACTGACATTATCTGAGACATAGAAGTTTTAAAGTAATACTCATTAGATGTTAGTAACCACAGTATATTGAAACCATGTGCCCCATTTACATGCTAATCTTTCAATTTTGCAAAATAGTCCTGATCACACTAGTCAATCAGAATCTAAATTGTTAAGAAAGAAATGATGAGGAATCACTGCATGAATTGACAAATTAAATGAATTAAGAGAATAAAGTATTTTGAAAAACAAAACTTCCTGCAGTGTCCCCATGAAACTCCAAAAAGAATCTTCAATTATGATTAAAAGTTTAAGGTCATGGAGTATTATTTGTACATGAAATGTTTTAGTTATTTGAAAGCCCTTTTCTAAGTACGTTGTCAGTGCTTCACTGTCTGATTACCTTATACATCAATGTGTTATATGTCATTCTAAAAGATACATAGGTAAGTGATGCTTAAAAAAAAAATTCTTGACCTGAGAAAGTCATGGATAGCCTTAAACTTGATGATAATAAAAAAAATGAAAATACCTTGTTCTGTCACAATATCTCGTATTTTTTTGCCAAAACAGAAATTGTAAATGCCTGCTAGTAACAGAAAAAAAAAATCAATGTAATAAAAGAAGGAAAAGTAAAAGAAAATGATACAGTTGATGTTCTCTGCTGCTGTTCCTCTTGGCTAATAAGGCAAAAATTACAAATGTCTTGGCAAAAATGTATAGCCTGGAATAAATTAGTATCCTGAATAAATTTATTAATTAATTGTTGTTTAATGTTTGATCTCTGCTTCATTGGGGTTCTTTACATGGCAATATGTGGAAATTGCTGTTATAGATCATTCAAAAAAACTCAATTACTTCTTGTTTTAACCAACTAATAAAATATACAGCTGATCTTCTTGGATTTAAAGTAGTCATTTTTTCATTTGGAATAGAAAACCTAAAAGTTGTAACTATGATAAAATATTTTTAAGATAAACTAAGTGATAGAATTTTCTCAGACTAAGGGCACTGGTTATAGCCTCATTGTGTACACTTAGACTGTAAACAGCAAACTGAACATTAAGGTTCTACAGCGTCTCAATAAGGGGTTTGAAAACTCGACCATACTAAGGACCCCGTTATACCAGTGGCCTCCTGCTCAGACTCCCCTTTGGTTTTTTTAATTACCTCCACATTGAACTGAAAGACAGATAAAATTAAGATACAACTTCAAAAAATTGTCTTGGTTTTATGTGCATTAATAACTTTGTAAATCATAAATACTATTGGGTGTTTTAAGGAACAATTGTAATCTTATATTTTAACATCTGTCTAACTGAAGTTACTGCAGACATTAAATATTTTATTATTCTTTTCCATCTATTTATGCATGATACTAAGTGTGTTTTGGTATGTGTTACTTCATTATTTTTCTTTAACATCTTAACCATCCATTTTGGACAGGAATGAGGAATTGTAAACTGAATTCCCCTTTTCATACCCAAATTTGAGCCAGCTGTGCTCCTCTGAGACAGAAATTAATCAAACATTCAACCACTAAAACTAAGAAAAGAAAATATAATTTGAAATCTTAATCAATGAATGATAATGTGCTTTACTATTTTTTCTGTATGTATGTAGAACAGTCAATTTGAAAATCTGTGGGTAACAATAAACATTATGTTTTAGCACTAAATAACTTTTTGTTAAAAAGCTTCTACATTCTGGTGTGTTTACAATAACATCAACATAAAAAATGATTGGATAATTACAAAATGCTGTTCATTTAGGGCAGCTGTGGCATAAACCTTAAAAATCTTCAAATTTGTGAAGCAATATATATAACTGTATGTATGCTTTTTTGACTAATGTGTAACATGCTCTGAAAATTGTCTCTCAAAATATGTTGGATAATATTATTGGTCGATTTTTATTTGTTTTTCTTTTTTCACCTTTTCTCACACACACACACCAAGAAAGCCTCCTCCAGCAACTCAGCAGGAAATCAGGCCATCAGCCTTAAAAAAAACATTTTTCAAAATGTTTACATGAATCAAAATAAGATTGGACATTTTTCTCTTCTTTCCCAGTATCTTTGAAGTGAAATTATTTTAACAATTAGCTTGAGCTGATTTCCAGTCTATGTGTTATATGTTTACTGACAGTTGTCTGGCATGTACAGGGTCATGGATGTGTCAAAGACACTTCTTCTCACTGTTTTCCTATTTGTGGTATCTGCAAAAACTTACTTGTTAAATCAAGCAGCAGGTTTAGGGCTGGATCTGTCCCCTGCTGAACCTGGTGTGAAGAAATAAGAAGTGATGAGCACTCAAAGCAAAGCACTTAACCTCCTGCTGCTTTCTGTGGTGCTGCTTAAGGAATAGATGTTGATAAATGTGTGCAGTCGATAACAAATGAAGCAAGGTGCTCCGAGCTAGAAAGGAGTTGCTTTAAGAGGACTGACTGCATGTTTCACTTGGAAAACCTTTTGTTTCCAAAAGGCTGAAACTTTTTAATTCTCTCCACTACTACAGGCATCAGGACCAAGGTTGTGGATGTAACAAAGAAAGACCAAGTTGAAGCCTTGGCCAAGGAACATGACCATGTAGATGTGCTGTTCAATGTTGCTGGGTACTTTTTTGTTTCTTTCCTATTTGTCCTCTATTATATGAGAACTAGAGAATCTTATTACTCTTAATCATATGGCCTTTTATTGGCTTGAATGATAAACAGTGTGGTTGATTCAGAGTAGGCGCCTAATATGCCACTCAGATGAATGTAGATTAGCACACCAAGTCCCTTAGATACACAAACCATTTACATTAAATGCTCTGACATGAATGTCTTTGATTATTTTAAAGCAGTTTCAAGGAAATGTACCTCCACTTGTTCAAAATATTACTTTCTGTCATTTAAGGAGTGTTCTTCAAGCTTGGCATGTAAATCCACTTTGTCTCAAGGATGATCTCATTAAATATCGGTGGTCACAGGAGATGGGTCATGGCCATAGAACCCCATGTTTATCCGATAAGTTAAATAAGGCAAAAATGTTTGTTTTTCGACAAACATTACAAATGTTCACCCTGACTTTAGGATACATTTAAGTCATATTAGTTGTTAAGGTCATTGTTACCGACTACCCTAAATCCTCCTACTAAACGTGTACCAACACGTGTGAAGAAATAAGATTTACACCTGTCACACTACAACAAAATCCACTCCAGCACTATATATTCATGCCGGGTTGTACTTCTAGGCTATTAATATATACATATATAAATATTATCAAAAAGTAGTTTTACACCAAAATATTGTTCATATTTATACATATGATATTTTTGATTATTTGTGGTACGGATGTGTACATTTTAATCCAAAACATTACAATTCTCCATATTTTTTTCCAAGACTGTTTGCTTCAGTAGTCGTGGTCCATAGCCTTAATTCACAGGCGAACACATTCTCCAACAATCAAAGACATTGCTATGACACTTTGATTGAAAGTAGTGTACTTTGACCAAAATAACCATGTTTTTATCTTTTCTTTTCTCTAAACAAAGGTAATATTGTGCTGACTTTTAGTTTTCTCCAGGCCAAAAAACACAACTTCTGAATTGAAATCATCTGTTGTTCTGTAAATAAACAATCATACAATTCAGTTTAAACAGCAGTAAGTAACAGCAAATATTCTGGCACTTGTGAGACTTGACCAGTTGGGAACATTGCTGCCTCACCCTGGGACTACGGATGGCCTGTTCTGTATGTCCAAAACTGGGAGTATTCATTTTCTTGAAAAAAAAAAGATGTCCCTGTGTCTTTGTTCTAAATATACCTTTGTGTTCCCATTTAAATCCACTGAAACAGATTTGATGCCAATACAGTCAGTAAGTTAGTGTAGTGTGTTTACTTGAGACCACAATAAACCAGGCTCTCTTAAAAACAAGCTTTATAAAAGACAAACCTGTGGCTTTTCATGTAATGTGTACCACTGTTTTACATCAAGGTAGCTTTTTGTATTTCTACATAGGATAATTATGACATTATGGCCAATAATCAAATCCACAAAGGCAGTTCAGACACAAACTCTGGCTTTTAACTTTTTAAACATGATTTGTTTAACTTGAAGCTTCTGTGTGGATTTTTGACTTTATGTAGAACAAGACTGAAATTAATACAAATGTGTCTATTTGACCCAAAAAGCAAACAAAACCGTTACAAGGTAGATTGACTATTTTGACTTGTAGTTTTCATTCCTGCCGCTGGGTAGGTGGCAAAAAACGTGATTAACACCTTACACAATGCTTTAGCAGCCATTTTAAGAACATCATATGCTAAAATTTATTTTGAGGGAATTTCATTAAGCTTGTTTGACAGCAGACTGAGAACACAGTGTATTTTATTTTCAAGATTTGGGTCTTTTTCCCATTATCTAGTAGAAAAGACAGGGAAAAAAGAGAGACAGGAGAATGACAAATTGAAATGAGCAGTAAGCTGGATTTGGACCTGGATGGGCTGTGTTAGGGACAGTAGCTTTTATAAATGGGATACGCTGACATAACTGCAAGGCTATTGGTGCCCCCACATGAGTTCTAACCTGACATACCAGATGTTAAATAACTTTCACTAGTCCATCTGGTAAAAGAGCCAATAGAAAGTGTTTGGGAATGGGCAGAACCTCTCAAAAGCATATCCAGCAGGTGATTGGACGAACCTTCCGTCAGTCACATTCATAATGGGCCAATCAGATGATGTAGCAGGCAGGTGCCACTGCAGGAGTGTAAAGGACAAAACATGATTGTATGACAAACATATCAGACGTGGAGCAAAAATATCCTTACTATTGTATTGAAGTTTGTAGTGTTGATATATGTTTTTCATTTAATAAGAAATGTGGTCATGATCTGATTGAACTACTACTGAACTACTCTATACTTGCCTCTGTATGAGCTTTAACTTGCTGCTGTAGTCTCGCTCGTAGCTCCCACCTCTTCCTGCTCTGAAGGACTCTGATTGGGTGTCCAGCTTTGGGCTGTTCACAATGGTTCTTGATTGGAGCTTGGCAAGATAGATCTATATGTGCACGGCAAGGTTACATGAATTCACCTGTAAAAATACACTTTTTACACACTGACAGTACAGATGAGCTTAGAGATAAACTGCCCTTCTTCGTCCACAAGGGGCAACAAAGTTGATGCAACTACAGAAGTCCCTCACAGGAAGCTACAGAAATAAAGAAAATGTCTTAACCAACTAACTTTCATAAACAATGAGTGCAGTGTGGTTCTACCTGCATAGCCAACAACATGCTCTCCACTACTGTGAGCTTGTTCATCCAACCCCTCCTAAATACGCTCCAAAATCCCTATACGTTAAGTATTAACCCCTACTTGGCCTTTTGTCAAGCTTCTTAACAAAAGTCTCTAAATTGACACCTTTTAAGATTGTGAAATGAAGAAGTTCTTTTGATGTAACATGTCCTCCTCCTTGTGCTCAAGTTTAATCTTTTACATCCTTTTTTAATCTGCTGTTCTTTGATTTAAACTAAAGATGGTCTGATTTGTAGATTAATTCTTTAGATGTTTTTATTTACTAGTTTAATTTTCTTCTTGACTTTCCAAGTACATGTGTCTTTCTGTCTCCAGGTTTGTCCACCACGGCACCATCTTGGACTGCGAAGAGTCTGACTGGGACTTCACAATGAGCACAAACATCCGCAGCATGTACCTTATGTGCAGAGCTTTCCTGCCCAAGGTGGCCTTTTTCCTACTTTACCTAATGCCCCACACTGTTTATCCTGTTGTTAAGATAATTGAATAGGTACTGTTGTAAACTGAGCGACATATGCTTTGATTTTGTTCTCATCCTTTGTCCGCTGGGATTAGCTGTATTACTCTGAGCCTGTGCCATGATGGGCGGTGACTGCCCAATCACTAATCCAGCTTTAGCCCATAAAATCACCAAACCATCTCAAAGGAGGGGTTACCTAGGATCAATGCATATCCTCGAATCATTCGTTGCAGAAAAATAAGACACAAGACTGCTGGATTCTTGTGCTCTTCATATATCAGCTGTTAATCATTTATTTTGCCTTTTTAGATGCTGGAAAGGAAGTCAGGAAACATTATAAACATGGCATCTGTTGCATCAAGCATTAAAGGTAAATGATCATCCACAGATTTATTCACTGTGAGGAACTGATGTCACAATAAACAAGGGGAATATTGAGCTGTTAAAGTGGAACATGGTAATCCTCTTAGATAATTGTTTCATCTGCATGTGTTCCCTTGACACAGGTGTGGTGAATCGCTGCGTCTACAGCACTTCGAAGGCTGCAGTGATCGGGCTCACTAAATCTATAGCTGCGGATTTTATCGAGAAAGGCATTCGCTGCAACTGTGTTTGTCCGGGTGAGTTTAGAAAGCACATCAAGATAAAAAGCATGTCACTGTGCCCTTTTATCCTGCCGTAAGTATTCCTCAAGGTGACTAACACTGTAATAGATAATGGTACACTGCAGACATCCTTGAGAAGACATTACACTGCTGTAGTTGTAATCATGTTTGAGAACGCTGTGTAGTTAAGATACATTCAAGCCAAGACGCTGTGTCCTTAAAACCGGAGGTGCATAGTATTGGATTTCCATTGATATCTGATAGGACAATGTTTACAAAGTTATTATAGCTGTCACCGATAAAGATACTAATATATAAACAAGTTTTTGTCCCTGTATAGAATACCAAGTCTGGTGCTGCACTGACAGTTTGCTTTTACTCTTATTGGGAATGTCCGTTTGTTTTAGCAACAGACGTAAAAACAATTCAACACATTTGATTCTACAATAAACCTTAAATGTATTCTCTTTCTTTTCTGTACTGGAAAAACTGAAAGTCATTTCTCTGTATTAAATGTTTGTTATATGAAAAAGGAGTTTTTCTCAGCAACAGTAAAACCAGGTGTCATCACTGTGACAACCTGCTGACAGACAGTGAGCTCTTTAATAAGAAGAATAAAAATCTGCCCCTTTTCTTAAAGGAGCTTATTAGTGTTTGGCAGTAACTAATTATTTATAATATGACTTTGTGGATATTACTTTAAAAAGTAATATCCATAATACATAAGGGATTCTAAAGTCGTCATAATTATACATTTATTAATAAAAGTATTGACCAAGTTACTTTTTACCTTTGGTGGGCTGTGATCACATTTACATGCATTTTGTAGGTCCATTTTTGAAGAGGACAGATAATACATGCCTTAAAAACGAAAGCAACTACTTAATTTAAGTAATTACTTAAGAAATGTTGTGATTTTCTTTTTAATAAGGAATGATTGAAAAGTAATTTACTACAATTCTGAGTTACTTGCCAAGTGCTGGAGCTCATACATTTAAACGGAAACTAATTAACAAACAAAAGGTTTGCAGAATGATTCCTGAGAAAATGCCTGAAATGATTTTTTTTTAATCAGCACAAGTGTAAGATAGGAACTCACTTACCAGAACTGACTTTTAACACTAAGAGCACCTTTTATAGTTTTAGGATTTAGAAAAGGAAAAAATGAATAATAAAAGTGAGGTGCTATGGCACAAACATAGATTCTTCTGTCATGCATGGCCAACATTGACTGTAAACATCAGCAAAAGCTTTCATTTCTTTAAATTCCAGTAAGCTTTACAATCTTTTACTGATGTTTATCATGTCAATGTGGTGCATACCCATTTAAAGCTGGACTAAATTGATGCTTCTTGTGTTAATTCAACCTTTATCTGAACCAAATAATATGTGATTGATCATAAAATTCATGAAATAAGTTGAAGAAACAAAGTGTTGTGTTTTATTTAATACAGGCACTGTTGATACCCCGTCACTCAGAGGAAGGATCCAGGCTCAGCCTGACCCAGAAGAGGTGGGATTTGCTCATTTTCAGTATCATCTTTCCATTCTGAATCCAGTATCATTCAGCAGGGAAATTGCCCCTTTCTGAAAAAAACCCTGATGTTTGGTATTAAATATAATCATTTCTAAAACCGTAAATCCTCAGGCTTACAAGGCTTTCATGGCTCGGCAAAAATTTGGCAGGATGTGCACAGCTGAGGAGGTGGCGCACCTGTGTGTGTTCCTGGCCTCAGATGAGGTGAGTACTAGCAGATGCACGTCCTGCATGTATGCTGAACACTTTTTTAACAGACAGTGTTGGCAGGACTACACTAACCAGAGAGGACAGGAATTTCAGGTACTTACTTAAACTTGATCTTTAAATTTGAAGGGTTTGCTACCTAAAAGGAATAACTGTGAATGCTTATAGAGATTTTTTTTAATTAAATGCTGATCATAACATCCTCTTGAGATAGAGAGAACTATTCCAGATTTTTTTTGATGAAATTGCAGAGTTCACTTTAAACTGAATAAAAATGCGTGAAAAGATTTGTTGACTGATATTTGTTTCCTCATTCGTTCATGAGTGCATTTCTTTACATGCCAGTTCATGCAAGAGTCATAATGTTAACACTTTACTTTAGGGGTGACATTCATATGTTTAATTAATAATAACTTTTGCATGACTCATGATGATTTAATAAATCCATTAATGCACGTTGCATTAATTGTTGTTACTATGTATTTATTTAGTGAGTTTGCCTTCAACAGAACATTAGGTGAGGGACATTTATTCACATGAGTTGGTGTAGACCTAACTTGCATGCCTAAAGTTTTTTTCATTTTCTTTTTTCTTGGACTAAATTGTGCTATTTATATAGTCATAGTTTTTTGAGGCTATACATTACCTTATTGAATAGTGTAATTTATCATAATATGGTTATTATGTAATGTTATAAATTAACTTAATCAGATTAGGAATTCATGATAAATTCATGGATGAAATAATGATGAACATGACATGACTTCGCTTGAGGGGTCACAAGTGAGGATATGACAACTTCACAGATAAACTGATGCTTAAATAATGATTAATACTTTGTCTTGGATCACTTGAAATTTTGAGTTAAACAACATCATAACAGAATATACTATATTTATGGGTCAGAAGGTTTCTTTATTCCCTACTTTGTTTTAACATTATTAACGATGTCACTTATAAAAACAAAATTCAACATTCATAAATGAGATGCAGCTCAAATGAAAGTAAGAGGATAAGAGAGGAGAAGTGAGTCTGCTGACAAATAGTGCAAATAGAGTAACTAGTTTAGTCTTTCCCAACTCATGTGAACTGATGTCTTTCGACTAATGGTCCATCAAAGTCAAACTCGGTGAATAAATTCATAATGTGCACACTTTTGATTAGTGATTAGTAACAGGAAGTAACTATGCATCCTATATTAATTCATGCATTAAATCACCATGAGTCATGAGTAAGTAAATGAATGTCATCCCTAGTTTAAGTGTTACCATCGTTACTTCCAAGAATGCTCTTGTTCAGTGGGTAGAGGCAGGCCTGCCCGTAAAATTGGATGGGCCCCTGAAAGGTCCCATAAATTGGCCACAGATTGGTCACACCATAAAATTTCTGCCCCAGAAGCTGAGTCCTAGCCAACTGTGTCATATTTTCCAAGTTCTTATGAACCATCTAAGGGGGCCACATTAGGCAACCAAAGTGAGCTCAAGTGGGCATCTTTGTCAATGTACTATCTATTTATTGTCTCTGTCATAACCCATATGTAAATGTGTACATACTTTGATAGACTGAAAACCTGGCTTACCTTTTGAGGTACATATAGTAAGCTGTGTGTTTCATTAAGCTTACCAGTAACGTAATAAAAAACATAACGCTCAAACCAGTTTCAAAAGAGGAGGCCTACATTTTGAATAAATAACAATATGTTAATGTTTGTTGCTCTCGTAAGTAATGGGAATTAACCATGTCTCGGCTTACTCTTTGTGGCCCCTCCATAGCCCTATTCACTATGCCTTTTTGCAAAACCATGACACTGTTATATTAACACCTCGAGACCTTCACAGTAATTCTGTGGGGCCGTAATATCTGTGCTGACCCATGCTGCAATACAGCTTGAGGCAGAAACAGTCACTGGCAGCACTCCTGTCCACCGCTGACTCCTTCCCTCCAATATTATGCCTCTGTTACTACCTCTGGAGACGGAGCAAAGAGGGGATCAACTGGTTCCCCCATAATGTTCACAGTGGAGGCAAAGGGTCACAGGGGTGTAAATATTACAGCTTGAAACGGCAGGGGGAATTGGGCTCATATGGGCAGCCTTAGTTAGGAGTGAAATGATTTTTCAATTAATGTGTTTTGGCTCTTTCACAGTCTGCCTATGTGACCGGGACAGAGCAGATCATTGATGGAGGATGGAGCCTCTGAGAAAACCAAGATCATTCTTACAGTATGGCTGGCAGCTGCTTGATTTTCCTGTATGAAACTCCAATCAAGTGCACAAGATGTCAAATGATTCTGTTTAGGACTTTTCCATTGTGTGACTGAAACCGTTGCATAGTTGTGTGCAATTTCAAAATGCTGCCATTGCAAATATAGACACTAAAATCACAGATACTGTACTCTGCTGCCATCACTTGATCATAACATTAGCCATCTTTTTGAAATACATTTATGGAACTGTTTGATTTTTTTAAAGAAATGATTTATGACAAAAAAGGCAAAACGTACATTAAAAAAAGTTCTGACCAATTCTTGAGTGGCCTCTTCATGTATCCTAACTTCCCCCACAACAAATCAGCAGCGCCCTCCACGCGGTGTATACATGCTTCGCCATCACTAATCCTCCTGATTCCCAGCGCCCAGCTGCTCTACCTGCCTCATGACTTGTGCCAGAAGCGCTGCCGCTGACACAAGATAACAATGTTTACGTTATGAGGTGAGTTGCTTTTTCTTTAATGGGGGTATTTATCGGGGGTTGTCCTTCACGGGGGGATCGGGCAGTTTTAGGAAGCTACCGTGCTGAGTTCACTGACAGCTCCTGGTAGGAAGCATGCAGTCAGCTACTGGTGGTGACTCCATTATCGGACAGGACTCTTGATCGTATCCGCGAAGTCTACCTAATGTTCTTGACGTGGGACTAAGTTGTGTAGAAAATGGTGGTGGTATGTAGGTTAAACAATGTCGAGTAACCAGTCGATTTACGGCTGCGAGTGAAATGCGCGCCCACAGCTGTAGTGTCGGGTCAATGACTGTCAAACGCGTTCATTTCAGAGCTGTCAAGCATAACGGTGTAAATGTATAGCATAAGGCAATACAGAGGCTCGTATCTACTGAGTGAAAGGGACCTGTGTTATCATCAGCATAAGCGGGCTGTTTATTGCTGCCACCGTGCAAACTCGTAGTTGTCCGATAATGGGTTCACTAGCTTGCATTGTTGTGAGGCGTGGGTTTGTCCCTTCACCAGTCTGCCTGTGTCAGTAATGCTACACTGGAAATGCCGTGACAACCCCGCTGGTAAACATTCACCTTGCTCAGGTGACCAAATGTCCATGTGTGCCAGTAGGGCAGGCTTGTTGTTGGCAGTAACTAGTTAAATGTAACCTACTTGTCCTGACATCCGCAGCAACATACTTTAGCTAAAGCTAGCTGAATGTGCCATATGGTCGAGCTGTAAGCATTGATTAGTGTGGTCTGTTCTAAATTGGATTAGCCAACGTCTGTGTCCATAAGCAACTGTCAAAACAATGGAGTAGTGCTAGCTAAGAGGAAACAAGCCCTCAGTGGAAGAGCATGAAATGGCTTGAATTAAAGCTGCCAGAGAAAAGCCAGGGTTCAGTTTTTGTCTGTTAATTTGAAATATTTGTGTAAGAAAAACTGAAAGTGCTCCGAGGCCATAAATCACCACAAAGGCATTTCCGACAGTGTCGAGTGACTTCTTCCTTGTGCCATGACCAACATTCCCTAAAAAAGTCATAAAAATCTGGTGAGAACTTATTGAGTTGTCAGCAAAGATGTGGTGAACTGTCCTATCTTTCACTGTCAACAAATCCTTTGGAAAAGCTCCCGGATCCATATCTGGATCACCACCAAAACATAATTTTACCTTTGTTCCATGACCATTTTTCCACGGAAATATCAGAAAAAAAATCTGTTGAGAATTTTATGTGTTGGAAAAAATGTGAGAGCGACATTTCACAAATTCCTGAATATGCATCTGGATTGAGATCACCACCAAAATTAAAATATTTCGCCCTTGTGCCATGGCCACCATCACCTGAAAATGTTATCAAATCCATTAATAAATCCTTACATTTTCCTGTTGACAATCTAACAAGAAAATTAACTAAAACATGCTGGCAAAGACATAACATCCTTGGCAAAGGTAATTACTTTGTAAGGTGCATCTTGTAGATTCTTCAGGAATGCAGAAACACAGGGGAACAAATAGAGGATATGATATTGTTTAAATATTGTTTTGTTACCTAGCTTATTTTTTTGTTCTGGAAAAACAGTATTGGAGTATACAAAAAAAAAACTTGCTCACAATGTTTTACCTGCAATCAAACTATTATACTAATACTCATAGTTGCCAGGTCTGCTTTATATAAGCGACTTTGGGCTCCTTTTTTTGAAAAGTTGCTTGTAAATATTGCCAGTTGTGGGTTTTTTAGGCTTGTTCCGAAAGTGCGGTTGCTCATTTAGGCTTGTTGTGTCCCCAAACCCGGGAGGGATCTGATACACACTCTACTACCATTATAAAGTCAATTCAGAAGTTACACAAACTATTTTGTCCCACTCTAAGTACAAATGTAAATTTTACTGTAAAAAGGGAGGCAAAAATTATGTTTCCACCAAAAAGAAATCCTTTTGGCCTATTAAAATTTACTTCTAATGTAGCTGTTACTGTTTTCACCATAATAAGGCCATAGAAGATGAACCTAAAACTTAGATAAAAGCCTGATTATGTCTGTTTGGCAACAAAAATCAAGGTTAGACACACTATTTAGTGATAACAGAGTAATAAATAACAGTAGCCCCTCCCTTCACTTCTGTATAAAGAAAAGGATGTTGAAGAAGTAAATTAAGAGCCAAATAAGAAAAAAAACGTCACTGTGAAATTGAAATGTAATGTACATGAAAATCAAAACACGCTTTACATATATTCCCATTTAAAAGCAAAGTAATCTATCACATTAGAAAAAAAATAGCTAGAGGTCACTTGTAAAAAAATCTGGCAGTACTGGTTATGCAGATACAGAGGCTGTGCTGTACATTGCTGCAGATGGGGTCAAGAGCCAAGAGTAATTTAGTAAATTATTTGGGAAAAAAAACAGACAAAAAAAAAAAACAGTGCTGGGGTGGCCACACTCTGTACTGAACATATTTACAAAGCTTAACTTTCCTGCTCACCCTTTGTTTTGGTGGTTTGCCACACTGCATGGCCTCCTTTGCCAGGATCAAAGCAGAACTAAAATAAAGGGGCTTGCCAGTGACACACCAGTTTGACTTGAAGACAAATAAATCATTGTAAATGTGCTCAGTACAGTGAACAGTCAGCTCAACATTGTTCATGGTGTTAACTCTCACCTGAAATTTAGTAGGTTACACAGAGCTCTTGGCCAAATCTGCAGCATGGCCCAACTTCTGAACTAGATCTCTGCTATCAGGGCAGAGATGATCAAAATAACTATGGCTTAAGTGTTTGTGACAGAATTGAAACTAATACAACCCCACTTTCTGAACTGTCCCTTTAAGTTGTTTTTAAATAGGAACAAAACCCTCAATTTTAAGTGTACTTGAAGTACTTAAATAAACTATATGTAGTAAATATTGCTAGCTGTATAATCCATCTGTTTTTTTCATTTTTAAATAAATGTTTTGTGTAATATTTATCCCAGGTTCACTAACGGAAGTTAAAGTCATCAGTCATTATAAAACTATTATAACAGTTGTGGCACGCTTTGAAGCCATGTCATTAATAAGCTGACAAACAGTTTTTATGGACCACGAGAGCTGGTTTATCCTCAGATGCTACTTGATTTTATTACTTAAACTTTATCTGACAAACTGTGCTTGTTTTTTTCCTCTAAGATACATCTTGTTCAAGATCAGTAAAGTGTGTCATAAACTAAACGAGCAATAAAGGCATGAGTGGGCACACATTCAAGTTGCTATTGTGGTTTGCTGATTCACACACCTTAACCTACACAACTTAATTTAAGATTTCTATTTAGATGAACAAGTCTGTGTTTTGGACAGGATCTTTTTTTCAAATCTGCACATAAAGACCCAGAAGTGAAGGAACTGCCCATCAATGGCCAACCCCACCCCTCAGCTTTATGTGCTGTGATACAGAAGAGAGTGGATCAGAGTTACTGTAGCGGACTGCAATGGAGGAAACTCAGCCAAAACCTGCTACCCCAGAGCCCAGCCCGGTACACACGCCAGCGCCAAGTCCAGCACCCAGCCCAGCACCCAGCCCGCTGTTGGACAGAATACCTCTGCCTTCCCCAAATCATGTGGAGGTAAAGTATTTCTGTCTTTCAAACTTTTACTTGTGTTTAGGCAAACTAGAATATTCTTTGACCCTGCAGCAAACATTTGTTCTTTGTGGAAAAAAATCCTTTTATTTTTAATACTAATTAAAAATATTAAAATCCACTCATTAATAAGTTATTTTTATGAGTATCTGCTTGTTTCCCAGCTTTTACTTTGCTGTTTTTTATACATTTGCATTTTGAAATTTAGTACACTAACCTTGCTAAATGAATAACTTAATGTGTAACTTGTTCATCATTGTGGAGCAAATTGCCTTCACAAATTAGATGCGAATTTTAACACTCAAATTTCAGCTTAAAACCTACCTTGTTTCCATGGCCTTTGAAGTTACTTGAATTATCTCTACTTTGTGATTTAAATGTACTTGTTGGGTCATCTGAAGTTGAAACGTATATTTTTTTCTTTATGTGTTTTTATACACTGTCTGTGTTGCACTTTGTTCAGCTGAGACTGTTTTAAATGTGCTGTACAAACAAACTTGACTTGATCATTCCTATTTGAGAAATTTCTATAAAATGCTAAATCCATTGACAAAGTCGGTGTACAGTACTTAAATAAGCTATGTAACAAAGAAGGTGTTCTTGTTCTTCTTGAGCAAGTTCATATATTTATTCTATTACTTGCAGAAATATTAATAATGATCTGACATAACTTTATGTACATAGCTCTGATAGGTCACAGCGTTATCTCAATTTTGCACTGAGGAATGCTTTAAAATTATTTCCATTATGAACCTCCACATTTTTTGCCTTGATGATGATATCCAAAATTTTAGGAATTTAGATACTTTGCTAAAATCCGTGGTGGAAAGGAGCAGCTGTACAAAAAGTATTGTACTAAATACTGGTGTCCTAAGAACATCTTGGGCAATCCAAACCATTATAAAAGTGACACTCTGTGCTTTTTTACAACAATGTTCCCTCCTTTTTAAACAATAAGAAAGCAGAATTCTCCTATAAGGTTTAAGTTACCCAACAACATTGTGTTTCAGCAATGCAAACATGCTTGCTCTTTCTTTTCCAGCACCTAAATGTGAACCAGATCCAGGTGGTGGTACGGCGCTGTTCCACTCCAAATGTCACAGAAGAGACCACGTATTTTATTCCTCGAAACCCTGTTGTGGATGCTGGCACCAACACAGACCCCCCTGTGGTCTGCTGCCCCTTACTCCGCAGATTTTGCCCATGTCCACCAAGAGGCCTACTAGCCTCTCTTATTACCAAAGGTAAATCAAAGAGGACGTGTAGATGGTAAACGAGTGACTGACCAGGACATTTGCTGCATATCAGTACTTTATCTTTATTAGGGCGCACATGACTTGAGTATTTATATACTTCACTGGTACAGTAATATGTGTTTTCATCATAAATTATAATCATAAATATGGTCAATAAATCAACAGTTACACTTAGGAGTTATATTTTTTCAAGTTTCTTTTTAAGAAGTTTGAGAGTTTGACTAATAAGGCACAACAAAATCATCATACTAACTAGCTCACCAGCTACTGTTTTATAATGCCAATAAACCAACTCTGGCACTCCAATCTAAAATCTGTTCTCTGTGTCTTCTCCAGTCCTTTTGGCAGCTGTGCTCTTTGGAGTAGTGTGGTCCATCACAGAGGATGAATGTCTACCAGGGGGCAACCTGTTTGGCATCACAACCTTGTTCATCTGTGCACTCATCGGTGGGAAAGCAGTGGCTCTGATCCGTCTGCCAAAACTTCCCCCTTTCCCGCCACTCCTTGGTAAGGTTGAGTAAAATGTGTTTATCCGCTATACAAGCCTTTATTTTAGATTTAATGACACAGATGTCTGCACCAGGGGGGATACTTTGTCACACTATACATTAGAGTGAAACTGCTTATTTAACAAGGCATATGACTGCCATATATTTTGCTGTAAATAGCTAGATGACACATTGGCTCGTCCTTTACCATTATAGTTCCTACAGACCAGTCTTTCATTTCAGCACCAACCATGCAAAATAACAGTGTGAGAAGTTGAAGGTTGCACTTTATCGTCAAGACATTGTGTCAGTTTTAATACCCTTTTACTTTTCCTGTCAAGTATTTCACTCAAGCATGAGCAAATTATGCAAGCATCAGCAGAAGGATTGACTGTGTCCAGTTTGCTTTCGATACCTGAAAATTGTATGCCAACTTGGTCATTGCTGACTCTGTAAAGCAAAGTACAATGTATAGTTACCTACAGATATATGCAGACCAAAAACATATGTAGGACAGTCTGTACTTTCAGAAGAAAGAGCCTGTTTGCTCTTGCTGATTAATGTGAGAACTTGGAGCTCATAAAAGTCAAAGTTATTGTCAAACATTTGTAATATTGACTTGAAGTACTTGACAACATCATTTAGATATATTAAATTTCTTTACTTTAATGCAAGGCCACAGTACAATTCTGGCACAAAGACAAGTGAAATGCATCTAAATATTGAGATAACAAGCTACCGACTGAACCAACAAGATTAAAATCAAGGAAGTGGAGCTACACCCAAGTAACAAAACACATCAGAAGTAGTTTGAAGTTCAGTTAAGCCTTGTTCACACTCCCAGTCGAACACCCAGCCCTGCTCAACAGAATTACATTGCCTTCAATTGAGACAAAACTTGGAGCTTGCTTTCTTTGAGTTATTTTTTTTTTTTACCAATGAAGTGTTATTGTTTTTTTCTGTGTAACATGTGGTAGAGATGGACAATATTAGGACGAACTAATATTGCTATTTATTTTCCTTATACACTATGTATTGCCATATAATTGTGCCAAAAAGGAAACTACGTAATTCTTCCTAAATTGCTTTGTATTTCGCATCTTAACCTCTTCATTCATACGTGACGTTATTGAAACTCAATTTTATTGTCAAAACACTGCATTCACAGCACTGCAGTGACTCTCAGTGTGTCAGGTATCACACAACCAGGGTTAGCACAGCTCAAAGTTCAGAAAGCGACAGGTGATCTGTATTTTGTTCTAAATCTGTGTGAGAATCTCTCTTCTCTCATGCCCTCTGCTGTGTTGAAGGAATGCTGCTGATGGGCTTCACGCTGAGAAACATCCCGGGGATAACAAACCAGGTGTACATTGACTTCAAGTGGTCTGCATCTCTGAGGAACGTTGCCCTGGCTGTTATCCTGGCCAGAGCGGGTTTAGGGTTGGATCCCATGGTACGCCACGCACAACACATACAACATATAACAGCAGCTATTAACTGGTCAATCTTCTAAGCAAGAAATCACAACCCAGATAGCTTTGTTCCTGCTGATGTCACTGGACTGAATAATCTGTAGTGATATTGTCACATACATATTTATTTATCTATTTATTAATTCAGATCCCAATTTGATTTTACCCTGGCTTTATGCATGAAATTGTTGACTTATAACTTCTAATGATTTTATGTGTTGATATCTCTCTTACACCTGAGTTTGGAACCTTAAGCGCTTATCAGTCATTTTATGATTTTTCATTGTATTATGTGTTTATCAGTTTTTGGGGTTTTAATTATGGGTCAGTATATTTTGTTTTCCTTCTGTTGTGTTGTGCTGTGTTACATCTGTTTTGTAATCTGCGTGTTATGACAGCTGTCTCTATCTTTCTGGCAGCAGAACAAAGTTACTCACAGGTACAAATAAAGTAACCTGAACCTTAAGCAAAAAGTCCAAGCAAAACAAATTTGTTCTAAAGCACATCGTTACGGAAACCCGGGAACATTTATTTGTTTCATTTTCTATGATAGCATGTCAGTGTTGGTCATTTTCTCAAAATCTTGAGAAATCAAAATGATATCGTAGTAAAAGTGGCTTTGTTATCTCAAGATAATGTGATAATCATCACCTTTAGAAAACGATTGTAACCCACTGGTTATTACAGCTAAAAGGAGTAAAATAAAATACACAAAATGTTGGAATGTCCACTGAGAGCTTTTGAACATTTTCGACTTTTGCAACATTTTGTTTCCTAGTCACATATTTGCAACCTGCTAAAAACAGCTCCAAAACCTGCTTTTTGGTCTCAACCCAGCAGCTGACAAACTCTGCCATGTAGTGTTTATCATCCCATCTCCACAGACTTGCTTTTCTGAGCACTGAAACTATTCTATCAGACCATATTAAGATATTTTGCACATGCACACCTTGTTGTAGTTTTTTACTTATCTTTGGAGTAACTGTTAGACTTTTGATTGTAGAAATATGAAAAAGTATAATGCTCTGTATACTTCATATTCTCAATTGTCAAAAATCTTCTTATATACTGTTGGGAGAAATCAAGCAACTAGAAGCATCAAATGAGTTTATGTTCTGTATTTTTGTTTTAAATATAAGCTATACTGATGGCAGACCTGTTGATACAGTTTGTCGTGAGATATGCACGTATTTGTGTTTCCAGGCTCTGAAGAAACTAAAAGCAGTATGTTTACGTGTGGCTGCCGGGCCCTGCCTCTTGGAGGCTTGCACCACAGCGCTGGTCTCTCACTTCCTCATGGGCCTGCCCTGGGTGTGGGCTTTTATCCTCGGGTAATTCCAACACTCTTTTCCCATTCCTATGTTATTTATTGTTAGAATATGTTTTGTCGTATGACTGTATTTGAGACATATATTAAATGTAAGGTGGAAGGCCTGAGTACTTATACAATATACAGTTAAGATATTTAATGACAAGTTTTGTTTTAAATGTTTATAAAATGAACCTTTGTTGTTTCTCTAATTGGTCCAATTACCTACCAATCATAAACTGCATTTCTACCAAGAAGTCTGGTTAAGTCCAGGTCAGTGCGGAACACAATTACAGGTGTTTAAAATGTCAAGTATGAGGAAAAGTACACAAGCAGCTTAACCCTGCTGTCCCATTTTTGACACCCTTAATGATAATTTTCTGCATGAATATTTTAGAGGTGCACACCTGGCAATGGAAATGCAAGTGAGATCAGGGCTTACCTCTTAACTGTACCGAACCAAACCTGGCCGCTTAATAGAAACACAGCCTCAGAGCCCCTTCTCATAGCAACTGTTCCTGGACTTTTCTGGTCAGATGAACTTTTGTCTCAGCAGATTCTTTTTATTATATCTTGACAAATTATTTAGATTTAAATGTTTGACTTCTTTTACAACAAAGAAAATTTCATAAGCAAAGGTAAGAGACAACATTTAATTACTCATTTGCTGCTGAAGTACTACTTAGAGGTTATAATTTGGGAGTTTCAATGATGTTGAAAGTTAACTAGATAACATCATGAAGCTTAAACATCAGGTATAAAGCAGAGGCAGTTTAACTATCTAAAGCACATACTTGTTGAATGAAATTGTCAAACATGGAGGCAAGACCGAATAGGCTAAATGTGATGTCACATATGAGACATTTATATGGAAAAACCCAGAAATAGGAGAAATCTTAACAAATGTGAACTGGAATAGATGAACAAAGAGGTGCACTTTCTCCCCATCTGATCGGTGTATGAACTTGTGAGAAAACATTTTCTGAGCCAGGTTACAGCAGCAGAGCTTTAGGAGGTACTAATGAGACTGTGATAGTTAAAGAGCAACAATTTATACATTCAGATTTCCTCCTTTTACGGTTAGATCATTAAATTTTATTTAACACATAACTTTGTTTTAATCATTTTAATTAAATTTAGACCAGTATCTATGCTGGACATAACATTAAATGTAGATATAAGGGTCAACAACATTGTAAAATATTTTTTTTACATCATGAGGTTAATAAGTTTCATGCAAATAAATGGTCTTGAACTTGTTGAACTTAAACTTGAATTGCACTTAGACTGTGTAAACACATTGTGCCCACAATGAATACGTTGTCATAAAAGAGAGATAAGAAAATACATTGCTTCCTGTGAGTAACTTGATTATATTACAGCCTAGTTAAGCTCTTTATGTCTGACCTCCGGCCTTATTTTTTGCTGCACAGTTTTGTTTCTTTAGTTGTTGAAATGGAACTTGAGATGTTGGGCTTTTCTTACTAACGGTTGTTTTCTCATTTGTATTGCTTATCGGTGGTTGTTGGGGAGATTGGGGGCAGGACAAAAGCTTTCAGGATTGGAAAACTGTGACTATGACTTTTTTTAGGGGATTTAAAAAAAAAAAAAAAACCTTTGAGAACTAAGAAAAAAGTCAAAGTAAAAAAGGTAAATTTCAGTCCTTTTGTACATTGCACATACTTTTGAGACATAACATCTTAAATGACAATAACTGAGCCTGACTTTGACATTTAGACAATGTCTTTCTTTCCTGTGCTTTTCTTAAGTTTTCCAATGCCAGCACTATTTGAAAATGGATTTTTAACCAGGATGTCCTGGAAACCATTTTTTTAGTGGTTGAAAATGCATTGAAAGTAGGGAAAAGAAGAATATCCTGCGCTGTCCTAAAGATTAATTTGAACCTACTCCTAACATCATATTAAAGTTCCCAAAATAAGATGAAATGTTTGTCTGAAAAGGTTTAATTTAATTAAGATTTAGAACAAGTAGTGATGATAATTTATGGGAAAATATTATTAAGACTAGGCTGCAAGCTAGCAGCAGCTTTACACCTGAAAATCTCAACCTGATAAAGTATAGACTGTAAATAGTTGTGCAGAAACACCTGTTGCCATAATTATCATAATTATTATCCTAAAGAAGTCCTCACAATATATTTCCACGCGTTCTTTATTTTTTGAAATAGCTTTGTTTTGTTTTGTTGGAGAAAAAAAGACTTACTGTAGGGTTCCTGTATAGATAAAATGCTACACATCTGCAGGCATTTGGCAATACTTCTCGAACAGTTCATCATAATTAATGAAAGCTTGTAGGAGATCATTGGTATAGCCATATATTACACATTATTTTAATAAGACTGTCACAGAAAGGTTCATTCTTGTGTACCAAGGGAAACCCTGAATAAAGGTCCATGTCCTTCATATTCTAGCTTTGTCCTGGGTGCTGTGTCTCCAGCTGTGGTTGTTCCCTCCATGCTGCTGCTGCAAAAGGAAGGTTATGGTGTGGAGCAAGGCATCCCCACTCTGCTGATGGCGGCGGGAAGCTTTGATGACATTTTGGCCATCACAGGGTTCACCACATGTTTGGGCATGGCCTTTGCTACAGGTAATGTGTCCATGTTGGCGTTTGTGTATGTTAGAGATGATGTGCATTCAGTATTGTTTACATGAAACATAACACCATCTTATCTCTGAGGGAGTGGCAGCCAGACCTGAAGTGAAAGTCTACACAGGAAATAAAATAATTATGCCCTGTCTGTAGTTTGTTGGAAGCTCAGCAGAGGGTGTGTGTGTGCCGTCTACTCATGTTAAAAGAAGCACAAGTTGTTTATTTATTCACATAATTCTGCCTGTACAACTATAGTTCATGACCTTGGTGTTACTTGTGCAGAGTCATAATGTCAGCATTAAAACACAAAGTAAAACAGTCACTGTTCAGAATTTTTTTTTTTTTTTGCATGTGAAAGATTTTCTTTTAGCTGAGTTTACTCTCTCTGAAGTATTTGCACTCTGCTGATCCATCCAGGCTCCACTTGGTACAATCTCCTGAGAGGCCTGCTGGAGGTGGCCGGTGGGATGGTTGCAGGAATTATTCTTGGCTTCCTCATACAGTACTTTCCCAGCGTCGACCAGGTAAGCACACTCTTGAAGTATAAGTGATTGTTTAAAGGCCCATCTATCCAGCTCAACAGTGCTGATCCACTTTTTTGGCTCAGCTTCTGAAAGTAAAGTCCCCCGTTAAAGTCATTGTGAAACCCATTTTAGAGGATACAAGACATAACATCATAATTAGACCTCTTCAGCTTTAGTCCAAAGCATAACCATGCACAAAGAACAAAGTGTTGCCATCCAAAATTTAATCTTGTTCTTTTTTTAAAGCAAAAGTTAAATCATGTAGAACAGCCATATAACCAAAGTTTTTTTTTAAATGTAAACTACATTAAAAATAACAGAACAACCTAAAGTATAAGAATAAAAAAGTCTTCCCCATTAACAATAACTTGGTTTGATGTTTTTGATTTGAGTTAGACAATAACACATTACAATGCTTACGAAAGCCTTTTACAAAATTCTCAGGACTCTGATTTTTTAGCACAATAATAACTGCAGCTGTTTGGTTGGGAGTGAGAGAGAAGCTGGTGGTGTATTTATGTGTGCAGCTTCCTTTTAAAAGTTCAGGTATAATCACTCAGCCAATCAAAAGCAGGCACACAAGCTGTCAAGTATCATGGCTCCCTCCAATTAAAAGCTGGCACACGCTGCTGGCTCCGCCTAATCACCTGCAGGAGAAAAGAGACCTGCAGCACAGCACAGAGGATAAAAAAACAAGTGAATCAGATGATAACCATCTGACAGACAATCATATGACTTGCAGTCATAACATCCTTAACATTTTAAAAAAAGTTTGATTTCAGTCTTTATAATCCTTTAACAAAGCCAATCAGCCATCCAAATACTCACTCTAAAAATGGATTCAGTGCTAAAAGGCCCTTGGCCTTATATATAGTCTCACTTCTACTTAATTTATGTATTTTTTCCTTCATGAGGAAGTTAATATTGCTTTAAGAATCTTCATGTTGCAACCTGCCTATGTAGTTTTTCTTTTTGACTTTTCATTTCATTTTATTTATTTAAATTTTACGCTATTATCTATTTTAATGTCTTTATTTGTTATTTCCCACTGCTATACTGTGTATAGAGGCAAATGAAACAACTGAATTTCCCCTTGGGGATTAATAAAGTATCTCTGATTCTGATTCTGAAGAGAAAGATGACACATAATTGTTTTTTTGTGAGTAAAGAAACTATTCAACACATAACTGTAAATGATAGCTTTTCCAGTTTTTCAAATGTTCCAGTTCCTTCTTTCCATATTTTATTTATCATAAAAGTTTATTTAAAATAAATTAGCTATCTTTCTTGTAGTATATATTGTACATTATGCAAGGTTTCACCAACATTCTGGGGTCAAGGTTTGCAGAGGCACTAAACATTTTTACAGTGAATACAGGCTCAACCAATCAAACACGTTTCTGTGATAATAAAGGATTGTGGGTAGTGTAGTTATTTGACCAAGATTGCAAATGAACCATGTTTTTACTTAAAAAAGGTTGCAATCATACTTTTGCACCTGAGTGCACGAAATAAAAATACTCATATTTTGGTGAACAGTGAATTAAACAAGTAGTGA
Organism: Cetoscarus ocellatus; assembly: GCA_037902135.1. NCBI lineage: Eukaryota > Metazoa > Chordata > Actinopteri > Labriformes > Labridae > Cetoscarus > Cetoscarus ocellatus. Next base: position 2,477,872 of record JBAMNC010000869.1, on the reverse strand, counting down.
CCCAAACACCACTTTAGTTCACACTGGAGACACAAAAGAAGTGTTTGTGTTTTAGGAAATACAAACAAGGTGAGTGTGTGATAAGGTTCATGCACTGCCAGTGTTACACCTCCTATACAGCTATGGCTGCCTTCTGGCAATATAATATATTTAATGAGATAAAATTAATGCAGAGATGTTAAATTAATGAGTAATCATGCTTGGTGGTTGTGATTTCAGCAACAGTCCAAATTATTGTGATGACAATTTTTTCCATAATTGGGCCACCCAACTCGTGACATCTGATACAACACTTTGGATCTTAATGATTTGGGGAGAATACAGTAATATAATAGAAGACAGACGAACTGCTATAAATCCTTTTGCATTTATCATTCAGAGTCTAACATTTTATAGAGCCATCAACCTTCTACTCCGTAATGGCACCTACATGTTGAACCTTAAAGAATGTAGAGATTTCATGATGTTTTAATATTCGTATCCTTTCCACCTAGAAACATATAGTAATGAAGCGATCCTTTTTGGTGCTGGGCCTGTCTGTCTTCGCCGTCTTTGGCAGCGCAGTCGCTGGGTTTCCCGGCTCAGGAGGACTCTGCACCCTGGTGCTCGCATTCCTGGCTGGCCTTGGTTGGGGTGGAGGAAAGGTAATAGAATTTCCTATTCCCTAGAGGACTGTGAAATATGTCTGGTTTTAAGTTATACCGTCATATTTTTAAATTACATACAGGGTAAGACAGTATCATACATATCAGTGCAGTTAGTGCTGATTTAATTTAAAGAAAATGTAAGACCTGACGCTCATTAAAAAACCATTACCAGAAGAACTAACAACAGTAATATGCTAATGGACCACCAATTAATCTGTCTGAAGTGTTAAGTTTAGGGGTGATTATTATTTCTTCTGAGAAATTGCCCCACTAATGGGTTGTTCTTTTTTGTGTTGTTTTTCATGTTCATGCTGTCACTTTGCAGCTGGATAATAATTCAAGTCCCAGGGTGACATTTAATGAAGTGTCAAATTTGACCCTTCTCTGTGTTTCTTTTGTCTTCAGGCCCGCGTGGAGGAAGTGGTTGGGTGGGCATGGGACATTTTTCAGCCTCTACTCTTCGGACTGATAGGAGCAGAGATCAGAGTCTCTGAGTTGGAGGGACACACAGTTGGTGAGACAAATGCACACATGGTTGCACAAACACGTCAAAATAATACAGTGAGGTAGCTCTTATCAGTCTGTGAGATTCAAATGTGACTGTGTGGATGTAAATATATTTGCTTAGCCGGAATAAGCCCCAGCAGAGTTATATCTCTGTGTGCCCTGCAAATGTTTAAACCTGAGACTGTACCAGCACTTTCAGGATTTAAACTTAAAGGCCCCACTATGAGTCCATCAGAAAAGATTTTTTTCCACAAAAAAGAAATGATCATCCACAAACAAAACATAGGTGTTTTCTTTAAATAGCTACATTTGAAGCATGGCTTTTACCTGCATTTTTTGTGAAACTTTCACTTTCCTCATTTCATTTTTATTTAAGGAGGATGTTTTATCCACAGTTGTTCATTTTTATGTTGTTTTCATGTACACGTGTCATTGTGAAGCTGGACTTTTCTTACAGTTGTATGTTTATATAAGGTTGATGTGCAGTGTTTCTTTCAAATAGCAGCAGTTTGTCCTCAATACCCAGAATTCACTGCAGCTTACCTTCAGAGCATAGACATCTGTTATGAAGATATACTTTAATTATTGTAGAGTTATACTGTTTTTCCATCATTCTCAGCTGAGTTTTTAAGGGGAAACACAAAGACACAATAATTGTTGTTTTTTACCACTGTTATATTTCAGTACAGTATGATGTTGCTCTCCCATGTGACTGTTTTCTGTTTCTATGATCAGGCCTGGGTATAGCCACTCTGTTCATTGGCCTGACAGTTCGAATCCTCTTCACTTATGTCTGTGTGTTGTGCGCCGGCTTTACCTTGAGGGAAAAGGTGTTCATTGCTCTGGCATGGATGCCCAAAGCCACAGTGCAGGTATGATATATTTGTTTGAGGTGTTCTCATTTTTCTTTGTGCAGTTTTGGGTTTAGGGTTTTAATGTTCCATGTCCCTCCATGCTGACTGTAAATATTTGATGGAGCATAGAAACATCTTTGTTCCTGTCATCCATCAGGCAGCTATAGGCTCCACAGCTCTGGACCAGGCCAGGACAAGGAACGATTTGCAGCTGCAAAAGTACGGCATGGACGTCCTTACTGTGGCTGTGATGGCCATCCTTTTCACAGCTCCCATAGGAGCTCTTGTCATAGGGCTTCTTGGGCCTAGGCTGCTTGAAAAACCAAAGACCTCTTCCTGTGGTGAGCGAGTCAAACCCAATTTATCAGCTTTTTTCTTAGGTGGGTAAGGTTCTGCACGCAACACATCAACACAGCAGCTACACCCGACCTCCTAGTGGTGTTTGAGTAGTGAGCAACCTTTGCATAGGATTTGCATAGTTTTAGGTTCCTTCTATTTACTCTGGCAGTCATTCATTCATGTCTTTTTCATCCACACAACTGGAGCATTGTTTCTCTTTCTGTTCAAGAATTCTGTATTCCCTACAGTGCAGCTGAATTAAGTTTTTATGTTATATTTTATCTTTTTCCAGGCACTGCAGCAGCAGGAGCTGACGATGACACTGAAACTCCTGTCACCTATGAGAGTACACTTTGACACCACCTGTCTTCAAACAGCAGACAAGGACATTTCAAAAGATGTCCTATTCGTTTTTACACCTCAGAGGACTGACTTTTTTTCATTAGCCACCAAGTGGCTCTCTTCGTCTGTCAATCAGTTGGTTCTCAATATTTGCTATGCCGCAGGAACACATGAATAGTTCTGTATTTAAGGCTGTAGGGTTTTTTGTTTCATGCCTCAGGCTCCAAACAAATGAGCCACATCCCACAGCTGCACTGTCAAATGAATGATTGTGTGCAGAATAATCACAAGTTACTTTTTTGTAAAAGTGAACACTGCTCTTGCCTGTGATGGGTACTGAATCCGCTATTTTATTAATACATTTCTAAAATCTATTTACTGTGTGGACTAAATGGTGGCTGTAGCAATACTTTGTTTGAAATTAGACATCATGGTTGAGACATGCTTTTTTTAGGTGCTTTACACTAAGAACAATATTTTAACTGCTTTGTGTTGTTTATGTGATTGTTTTGATTACATTCTGTATGTATTAGCTTTGTGTCTTGGTGATGAGAAGGGTTTATGTAGTTTACAAAGACTCAGGAAATGATCACAATTATATGCAATATTTCTCTTAGCTTTAAAAACAATACTGCTAAAGCTCAAATAATTTTCTGCTCTCAGTATGTCTGCTGGTGTAATAATGAATGTTCAACTGAATCAGGTTTTTATTTAAAACATCTATTTAAACCCACCTTTTTGTAGCTGGGATTTCATGTGTGTTAACGTGTATGATTTTTTTTATTACAGAGGTATGCAGTGTAAGTTAAGATGTTTCTGATTTATGTGAATCTTAACATTTCAAATGATCTTTTATATGGTCAGCAACTATTTATTTAGATAAACATGATTGAGCATTAGTTTTGTTGTTTTTTTTACCAAATATTCTTAAAATAAATAAATGGAAAAACACGTCAAGCATTTGTCTGTCTCTCCTTTAGGGTTCTAAGGGATTGCATATCAAGTATCACACACAACCATCATTAAAAAAAGTGATACATTTACATCAAATTTGACTGTTTTTAACGATTATATCAAAATAAAATGGACAAACTCCCGTTCTTATCAGAAGAATGCAGTCAGTGTGTTATCATTGTTTAAGATTTGTATGTAAATCAGTTTTGAGTTTCTCAAAGCTGACAGAGTCTTAAGGGACCTCAATTTGCGACTCAGGGGAGTAAAGCATTACCATGCATTATCTGTACACACAATTTGCTCTTTGTTGTCTGTGTTCTTCATCGTCAGTGTAGCATTGTTTCTCTTGGGTTACAGTTTGCATTGATTCTTTTGAAAGTTCACATATCAACAATTCCTTGAAGATAAAGTCTATTGATGTTGGTAACTCTGTTTTAACCATAGCGCCCCCCGGAAGAATTATTTTTGTCCTGTTCAGTTGTGTTTGAGCATTTACGGCAGATATTGACAAAAGTTTTTCTTTTAATTTTTAACTTGGTTAAGTGACTCTAAATAGACCACCATGCTGTACAGTCAAGTGACTTTTAGTGAAACTAATTATTTCAGTGATTTAATGAATATTTGTCTTGCATCATCATATCATTATTTCATTTATTTACACTGCATGAAGTTAAACCAGCTGATCATCTTATTTGTGAGCGTGCTAAAGCTATAGATATAATTACACAGCACAGTCTCATACAACAGCAAGCTACTGTGTTTTCAAGACTTGTTGGAAAGATTCAGATGTCAGTGGCTTAGTTTTAAAAGTCACTTCACCATCAATCAGATGGTACGGGGTTCAAGCCCAGCACCAGCTGTCATATGTGGATGTGTTCTTTGGCAAGATACTTAACCCCAGATTGCTCCCACTGCTGCACCAGTGGCAAGTACATTGATGTGTTAGCTGATACTGATAGATAACTTGTGAGTGTATGTAAGAAGGAATAGGTAGATGTGACCTGTGGTGTAAAAAGCCCTATGAGTTGTCAAAAGACTGGAAAAGTGCTATACAAGCACAAGTCAATTTAGAAACAGTAGTGATCAATGCTTAAACCTGTTAAGACTGTGCAAGCAGCAAACTTACTTTGAAGATTTAAGGGAAGCAGAAGAAAGGAACAGGCTTGTCATTTGTTAAAAATTATTTCTACCGTAGGTTATATTTAGCATTTACAAATTACAGCAGGCAAAAGAGGATGTTAGGCTGCTGTTTCTTTAAAACAAAAAACATCTTGCCTACTTCTTGTTTGATTTTTACATGCTGAATAACAGGAATTTCATCTGTGTCATTTAAAACATCATCATAAAAGCAAAAATACGGCAATAAAGGATTTTTTATTTATAAAATAGTTTCGGCAGATACCAACTATATACAGCCATTATGACAATACAGAGGCTACAAAATGATACAGAGCTAAAGACCTTTGCTGCAGAATTCACGTCTTCATAACGGGGTAGTGAAGTTAAAACTATATAAATGGATATCACTCAATGGTGCAGAGGTTTGAAATGTTTAAACATTAAAGGCCTTAAACAAAATACATCTGAAGGAAAATAGTAACATCTGATAAACAGAATAACTTATGAGATATAGTATTTGTATATTTTCTCATCCTGAAAGCTTGTTAATATTTGGCACACAAGCAAATTGAAACAGGACATCTCTCATAAAGGACATGAAGAAATACAGTACAAAATGATGACTACAGGCTTGACTAGCATTTTACTTTTCCATATAAACAACATTTAAACGGAGAACAATTCCTTTTTTTTGTTACTGAAAGTCTTTATAAAGTCACTGCTGTTGTGTTTCAAAGTTCCCCCCTCAAAGTGGTCCCAATTGTGGTATCCAACATGAAAAACATAACAGAAATGGAATTTTACATTGATATAAAAGGCTGTTCTGTCAGCAGCAAAGTGAACAATAAACTCTACATTATCACCAAAAGAACCTTGAAAATGTTTTTAACAAAATTAAACAGGAAACTTTCATTTGGGTGAATTGGGACCACTTTAAATGGAAACTTGAAGTCATTTGTCTAACCGACTCCAAATGACACACCAAGGTTCTTGAAAAAAGGCAAAAAAAAATGTACCAAGTGTTAAGAAATGCAAAAAAACTAAGAAGTGGAGTGGTAAGAGGAAACTCCCATGAGTGGTCAGTTACATTATCTTCTTTTTGAGAATGAGCGGTCCCACGTTGTCTCCAGTTAACTCGTTGTGCTTTAAGTGTGACTTGTCACAGACAGGAAACTACAAACGGGAAACACGTTTACATTAGCTAATGGTCAAAGGGAAAAAAAATTCTTTCTAGATGAAAAGAACTATTGTAAGCAAATCAGAGCAGAAGTGAAAATAAACATTTCATCACAAGCATATAGTAGAAAATAAGCTGCTGACTCACTGTTTTGGAGCGCCAGCAGCGACAGTAACACACATTTGCGCTGTTCAGATCTTCAATGTCTATCTCGTTGACCACTTTGGGGTTCTCCTTCTGGATCTTCAAATTGATCAGACTGTCTCTCTGCTTCTTCTTCTTAGGAAGGAATGGGCGAATGGTCAGATAGCCGAGCAGAGCCAGGATACCCAGGAGAGGCAGCAGCCTGAGCCACTCTGACACTGCAGATACATCACACACAACAAACACAATAATAAACCGATGAGAACTACTATGAACAACATTATGGCTCTTGTTAAGGGAATAGAGGTGCCTCGAGTTGAGAAGTGCTCAAGGCAATGTGTCCTTTGAGGAGACAGGGCTTGTCTGTCACTGCCTGGAGCTCTTTTAGAGTTTCTTCATTTTTTAAATGGACAAAAGATTAATTTAATTAGTTGAGTGACTGGCCCAAAGCAAAATCTTCACTAGAAACAGTATGTCTAATATCCTATCCCTTCAAAACAATCTTTTTTAAATCCATAATTCTTCCTAAATTGAATTATCTGCTTAAAAACTTTTAAGACCCCACAGACACCCTTTAAACATAAAAAGCATTTATTCTCCTGGTTACAAACATGGTTTAGGGGGGTGCAACATTAGGTACACAGGTACAATGACACTGCATTGCAGAACATTTAGAAGACAAATCATCTTCCATGTTTGCCTCATCAGTGGTTTGTCCTCATATACAGAAGACCTGACACCAGTTTGATACTGGGTTCACTGTTTTAGATGATTTAACAACAGTGTCATGCTCGTGCTGCAGGAGCCACTGACCTTGTTCTGGTTTTTACAGCAAAATCTTCTGCTCCTCTACAATCACCCTGAGCAACAAAAGGGCATGTAGAACAGCATATGCCACTGTTTGTTTGCATTTCTCATGATGTATGTGCAAGCTCCATGTCTTTAACTCTGGTTGTAGTGCGTCTGCAGCTGTGTTACAGTGCTACTTACAGACCTGGCATATGTACTACAGAGTTTTCAGTGTTTTCATGTGGAATGACATATTTCTTGAAGCAAGGCCGTCTTTACGAGAATGTTTAAAAACAAAAATGTTTTTGTCACCGTGTGGACAGGGCTTTATTGTCTACAGAGAAAATAATTTTCACTTTTTTATTCAACTTAAATCAAATCCTTGCGAAAAGAGACACCCAATAAATAATGTTGATAATCAAACACACCAGCGCATGGTACCTTTAATTTTATATAAGGAGCTTATTTATCTAGCATCATTATTAACCAAAAAAAACTTGTAGTTATTTTTAAAGTCATTTTGATATTGTTTAGCTTTCCATTAAAAAAGTCCCAGTGTGACATTTGACGCATGGAAATTTGACTAAGAACTGACTTTTGTTGTTGTTGTTTTTTCATTTAAAAAATCAAAACTGTAATATATGTATGGAATAAATAATGTCATCAAAATATATACAAGTTTGGTGTATTGTGCAAAATCTCACGGTCTGTTTGTGTGACACTTCTCTCCTCCTCTTCTTCTTTCTGAGGCTTTTTCGAGCAGGGCAACACTCTGTATCTGCTGAACTGACTGGAGAACTATCTCACCTCTTATCTACATTCCTACCATGTTACTGTGGCTTGATCACTATTGAGGAGTATCTTCTCACACAGGCAGCTATCAGGGGAAATACCAACCTGAGCCAAGAAAAGAGCTTTTGGAAAGACCCGTCGTTCAGTCCACCATACATGGATAGACAGACAGCTGAGGCACAGCACAGTGAGGATTAACCACTGTTGGGTAACTTTACTATTAGCAGAGAGTTATACACTGACTCCAAGAACTTCTTATAATACTCTTATGGAAATTAACATACCTTTGATGCCTAATGTGGCAAGCTTATTCTCAATCCCATTATGGAATTTTAATTCTCATGTACAAGACAACTTAAAACTTAATTCTTACACCATTAGACACATCAACCCCCACCCTCACCCCCTTCTTCCTCTTTAAGCTGTGGCAGTTAGCACAACAACACTGTGTTTTAGGGTTTCTTAGAACTACTCAAATAGCATGGTTATGTTCACTAAAGAATTCCAGTACTGCAAGCTAGCTCAGCTTTTTTACTTTTTGCGCTATTTTTAGGCTCCATTTGACACTTTCCAAAGGTCTGTGCTGTCCAAGAGGTCAAGCTGAGGTGATCAATAAACTCAAATATGGACTTTCACTTAGTTTTCTTTTGCAACTGAGTCTGCTTTAAATTTGTGCTGCATTTATCAGTTGTTTAATTTGTTCTGTGGGGCAGTAAAAATGGTAGATTAATCAGACTTTGTTTTCAATCTCATATGTGTTATATACATGTGAGATAGGGCATAAACTATCTAAAAAATTTGGTCACTGAAAACGGTCCAAGAATTTGCGTGAAAGTTACAAAAAAATCCAGCATAAAACTGTCCTGATTGACTTTTATACCTTGTATTAGAGAATCAGCCACAACATTTACTGACCCTGTTTTACCCTATGTTTCTCTCATAGTTGATTTAGTAGGTGTTTGAATGGGTCAGGGGCAGCACAGCTTGATAAGGCTGATATTCTCTTCAACAGAGCAGCAGTTTACAAGAGTACGATGTATTGATATTTCTTCTCCGTAGTTAAATGAGGATGTTGAACCACAATAATCCTGCCATCTTAAAGAGGTACTATCAAGGTAGTACCAACCCCAATAGTGACCAAAAGTGAGCCAATATGGAAATGCACCATTATGACACTCTCACACTGGGCAACAGATGCCCTCTACTGTGCTGAAGCACAATTATCCTGTTAGTTCCCTGCTATCCTGCAGCAGGTTAGCTCTATGAGGATCAACACAGACACTGTAACATACCAGACTTCGAGGCCCCGTTTACACATTGTCACCAGACATGGAAAGGTTTTTCCTTTTGCATTTTCAAAAGCATTTTCAGCCTATGAAAATGACTGAAAACGCAGTAGCATGCATGCCAGGCCAGTAGTTGGTGATGTAGCTTTGTAGTGAAACAGCAAAGTTAGTGCCTGTGCAATAACGCTTTCCGGTGAAGACAAACTTTTCGGTTATATTAGCCAAGACTGAGTCCTTGGCGAATATAACAAATACGTCTCCGCTGGTCAGAGTATTGCCGCAGCAAATCCACATTTTGTTGGAGGTGTGAGAACAAACCCAGCACAGTAAGCAGTTTCTCGGTAATCGCCTGTTGTTGTTGTTGCTAGGTGTGCGCGCAACCTTTATCTGAAAGAGTACTGCACATGTCCCACGTGTCACCGTTTTCCCTGACAATGGCGATTCCTGTTTTCACAGAGAGGGAGAAAAACATTTTCAGAACTTTGCACATGACCCCAGTTTCAAAAGTTTGAGGATTCAGGCACTCAGGGCACCGTTCTCCTGTAAACTTAAGGTGCAAACACAACAAAAACTCTACATTTTCGTCCATTTTTGTTTTTGTGTAACCTGCCCCTGTGGTTCATCCTGAGAGCAAACTCTACTCTACCACTGTTTAAAGTTATTGCTGGGCAGAACTGCTGTATTCACTGTATTTCTGTCATGCCCCCATGCTTGCTTGGGCCAATGAGTTGTACTAGCACTCATTTTAGACAAACAAACTTGACTTTGAGGGTCAAAGCATGTTTGACCATGTGCTGGACTTCAGTGCACCATAAGTACTCATATTATTAATACATAATAGATACAAAGTAAAGTAGGAATCATGTCATGCCCGCTTGGTAACTGTAAAGAAAATGTATATATTATCATTATGATTATACACGTATTATGATCCTCTTATATGTTTGTGTGAAAAGCCTTCATGCTGAAACTAGAAACTGGAAACGAGAATACCTGTCTCTGATAGCAGAGGACTGCACTGTCATATCAACAGAGGAACTACATCTTGTCTCTGATAAGAACGCCATCACATCAACAAAAGAACTCACAGTTTATGAATGAGAAAGATGACCACTGTTGTGACACACGTTCGTGTAACTCTGAACTGCAATATTTTTGGTTGATGCTTGTGAGATGACTGTACCTTGACTGTTTAAATATGAGAAGCTTACACGCACACATTAGTGCATGAGGAAGTTGCCTTTCTGTTGTAAACTGCATGTACTCCTTGCAAGTAAAAGATCAAAGATAAGCTCCTTCTCCTGTCGTTCTTTCCATCTGAGCTGCCAAGTCAGGGACAGTTTGGGAAATTTTCTTGACAGTAACATTATGCAAGAATTAAGGATAAAAAAAGTAGGCTGACTACAAATTCTCCTCTGCATAAGGGACTGTGTTCACAGTGGCCATCTTTTGTGCTAGCAGCGCTCACAACCCCATTTCAAAGCGCTTCTCACCAGTGTTAAATATTAAAGGTTATGAAAGGTAACTTTGCCGGTTTGAAGACATGAAGACAAAGTCAAGGAACTATGTCCTCCCACTAACAGCTGCTGCAGACTAGGAAACAGTGGAAAAGTTGAGTCCGATCACTTTCTCTTCCACCAATGCAGTTGACAAAGAGAACATCAGAAGTCCTGCAACTTCTTGATTCTAATTAGTCAGTGGGATTAAAGAGAGACTGACAAGTGTGGCTGTGTTTCAAAAGTGTAATTTCTTTTATGCTGGTAGCACAGCAATCCAATAAAGCCAACTCTGGGGATGTTTTTTCCACCAAGCACTTCAAACTCTGGAGTACATTGGTTCTGTATTGAAATTAATGCCTGCAGAGTTAGATACAGCAGCTGTGGACATGGGCTATGAATATAAAAAGGAGAGGTGAGGAACATTTGATGAAAAAAAAAACAAAAACAAAACTATTTTTAAGAATTTCATAATGTCAATATGATCAAATTTGAACTCACTGTCAGTCAGTACCCACGGTGTAAGTACCGTAAAAAAAAATGTTATCTGTGCATTTGTACGACTACAATTTATACATTTTTTAAGGACTGGAAAAAAATGTTTGGACCTTACTTGGTTTGCAAAAGATTAAGGAGTTGTAGAAAGGATATTTGTTTCAATTCCCGAGCCATATCTGTACATCATTTCAACAACTGAACAGACTAAATATTGGGCATAGGAATCACTTTTAGTAACCTCTTATGACCAATGGGATGCTAAATTAAAAGAAAACAGGGCATAAGCTTGTTACTGACAGGCTTTATGGCAAAGGTCATAAATGTATACAGTCACATTTACAGAAAGATTTCACTTGATGCTTCAAGGCACTACTCTTCTACTAATTTGCATATGAACCGATGGTAAAGAATTAAAGGAAGCTCGGCAGCACTTAAGAGTATAACACAGTATTGTCAATCTTCAGTAACAAATCTATGGTATAGTTTTTTTGTTTGCAGGCTAAAGTTAGCTTATAAAGTATGTGTTGACAGTGTCCCTGGTGAGTTCAGAAGTCATCCTCACATTCAGAAGTGTAACACAGCTGCTGAGTATTTTTACCTGTTAACCTTGCAAAACCAGTGATCGTCTCCGGAAGCGGGAGCCTCTTAAGATACGCTGGCAGTTGTACTTTTATTATCCTTGAGATCGTTTCTAAGACCATCTTGGATAAGTCAAAGAAGCAGGTTTTGTGTTTGACTTGGATAGTTCCTGGGGCTTGTTCATGTCATTGCGTTTGATTCTGAGCGTAAGCTGTCACCGGTACGTAAACTCCTTTCGTTAAAAACTGGAAACAACAAAAGAAATACGTAAACAGCTTGGTGAATGTACGTAACAATGACCAGTGACGGTAGATGATGTAGCCAATCAGCGGTAGAGGAGTTGGTGGCCTCTGATTGGACGCCTTCAAACTGTCGTGATGAAGGCGGGCTCTGCCTGCTTCATGGTCTCCTCGTAAACTTAAGATTTAAACCTGAAATAGGCAGGTGTTACTTCTGCTGCGATATATAGGCATTAAATTCGTTGTAGACAGATGTTGCACTTTTGGTAAGGCAAAGGTTGTCATCAGACGTTCTTAAAAAACTACACTGACAGGCAATGTAACCACCGTTTTGTTTGACACTGTTTCTTGTAATGCAACTATTTGTACACCAAACATGCAAGAAAAACTTGAGGTTATGATTTATTGTTTGCTGCTTTCAAATAACAAATACTAAGATGCCTAAATATGTTCATTTGGGTGAGCTACTTCATCATAAATGTTCATAAGTTACATCTTGATAAATTATACTCACAATGAATACTAAAACACTAATATCAAACTACAACACGTCATTTCTCTGACCTACAACATTTAAGGACTGTTTTTTGGTTTGATAAATATTTCCACACTATGATGGAAATCATTCTTGAGAACTGTGATTTAAAAAAAAAAAGAGAGTCTATTCTTACCATTACTAGGTTAATTTTGAAGAAATTATTTGTAAAACTTTTTTTTTTTAACAAACTCAGTGTCCAAAAAATACAAAATAATACAAAACAAAAGTATTCACCCATCCAAAGAACTTTTAGGCTAATACTAATATAGCTCAACTGATGATTGTCTTTTTTTATACATAAAATGCAGTATGTATTTTTTTTTTTAAATGTTAGCAGCTCTTACTCTTACATGCCACTTATTATGCTTTATTGTTATATTTCTGACTGTTGTGTGCTAAAATGTATGTATGGTCTGGTAAACTCCAAAACTGAATTTCCCTTTGGATAAAAACTTGTCTGAATCTTGATCTGTATCATAATTTAAACTCACTACCATGCTAGGCCTGACCAAATTCCTTGTAGACTTGTAGCTCTTGTAAACTCACAACAATCATGTCATAACTTGCTCACAAGAGAAGAATAATGCAAAAATATGGAGACTCTCCACCCACATGCACTGTTGAAAAATCTCACTGCCAATCTTTCATGCAGATGAATGTTTATATGTTTCAAAGTAAATATTTCAAGTTGCATAAACACAAGATAGTGAGTGAACCATTACTTGGTCAATTTTGATTTTAAATCATTCTTATGATGCTTACTTAAGTTCAGGGTACAGCATGTATTACCCACCCAGTTACCAAGTTTGCCTAGCAAATGAAACCTAAACAACAACATTACCCCCTTTACCCTGAAATAAAATAAAGATTTTTGTTTAATACAAATACAAAGTACAGTTAGTGGTTTGTTGTACAGTACAATCTTATGCTCTTATTCTCCTGAATTCGTGCTGAATTGTTTTAAAAAGCCACTCTGCTCATACTAAATCATTAAAATAGCCAACCAGGGATGACAGGAAATATGTAATTGAGTATTTCAGTAATCAGTAATTGTAATATTTGCAGTTGTAATATGCTTTCTAGAAATAATATTGCTTTACCTTTATCGTTGTTCAGAAAGTGATATCATTATAACAATACATTTCAAGTTATTATGTTACTACACAACAATGCTAATTAGTTCTGTGTCCCGAAACATTATCAGGCTATTTTTTATTTTTTTTATTTTTTTGCACCACAAGCCTGTGAATTGTTTAAACTAAAACTGATTCTTGCAGCTAGAGAAATCATTATTTTACTATGAGTGACCTTGGAAATTTGTTGGCTACTTGTGTGTGTCTGGGCTTAATTTTGTTAAAAAAAAAAACGCTGCCTCTGATTTTTTTTTTTTTAATGACTAAAACGTTCACAGTTCATTGTAATTATAGCTGAGGGGATTCAGTGTTACATTAACTCAATCTCCCACTGAGGTGCAGACGCCCTCTACAGCTAGTTGGGTTTCATTTGCTCACCATATGTTAACTACACTACCCAGAATTCTCAATACATTGAGGCATGAAATGTACAGAGAACTAAGCCTGAAATAATATTCAGGTGAGTATCTGTCTAATGAGTGATTTAGACCTGTAAGGAGAACAATTATAAAAAAAAAAACCCAGAAGCTAGTAATCCAGTAAATAAACGGACAAACGTCTGTTCTTTAAGATAATGATTTCGTTTGGGATATTTGTGGGCAGCTAAATTCCGTGTACGGGGTCCTCAGCCTCTGGTGTCATTGGTGAATGACCGAAGATGTCTCACAGCAGGTTGTTTGCCAGGCTGCTTTGTAAGTAATTTTGTCAGTTCTATTACTTATCATTTGAAACGTTTGACAGTGAATTTTCTGTAGTAGGACTGCACTTGTGGGTTGTGTCTTTAGCTTATTGTGCGCTCTGGGGGATCCCAGAGTCTTAGACCAGCTGGCAAAGCTTCCCTTGGTTTGCTGTCAGTTAGCATTCAGGCTAGTTAGCCACGTTAGCATTCCAACGGAATCTGCCATTATATCTCAATGACAGTTAGCCTGCCAGCTAGCACACAGCTACCTTGACGAGAGCGCCCTACTGAAATCTGCCTTCAACCCCCTGCTAGCCTGCTCCAGGGGCAGAGCAAGTATTGATCTTTGACCTTGCTTTTCCTTTTGACTAAATGTAGCTTGTCCTTCCAACTTACTCTGCAAATAATCCAACTTCAGCCACTTAAATCACACAGGCGCAGTGTTTGCAGAAAGCTAATTTAGCAGTTCTACCAGCCTGTCTGTAACCTGAATGTTTACAGTGTTACAGAATTGTGTCATTCGGTTGGCTACGCTTGATTTATGATTTATTTGTGTTCAGATAAAAAGTTCTTTAGTAGTATCGGAGTATCTGTCTTGTTGCGACATTGATCACAAGGGACTGACTGAACTTTGTACAGTGTCAGATATAAATTGTCTGTGTGGGGCTCTGAAAGAAGACCAAAGTTCAGTCTCTGAGGCTGAACATGCTGCTGTAACCTTGTCGGAAAGATCTATGTCTTCTCCTTTGAAATATTTAAAATTTTAAGACATCCAACTTCATAATTTGGCTGCCTATCAAATTAATGTGTTGTTGTCTTTGTTATTACATCAATTATAACAATTGCATTGCAAGAGTCTGAATTGCAATTGATATGTTATAATGTATCATTCAAACAAGCAGTGCTCTCTCACTCAGCATTTGTAGATTTTACATGCATTTTCGTGCAGTCAGATGAAACACAGGGAAGCTGACAGCTACTGTCAGAATAATTTTCTTTAAGTCAGTGGAAAAAGTGTTTGATTTATTTTGGATTCACAGGAAACATGGATTAATAGTTAAAGCAGATTATTTAGCGTTAGTGTATTTCTCACACTTAACACTATTACATGTTAACAATGCTCTTGCAGTGTAATATGAATAATGAAATGACATTGTGATATCATAAATGTCAATTTCTTATCTTAAAGCCTATAGAAACATCTTAGTTTATGTTACTTCATTTATTTTACACAGAACAATACCCGTGTAGAAGAAATAACAGTTTGCTGTTTGATTTTTTCAAATATTTGTCAGCACTACTTCAATTCAGTGGATCAGTGTAGTAGAAACTCAGGTTTCTATGATACCTCATTACGATGCACTCAGACACATCATCAGTGATGTTTTCCTGGCTTATTTGGTGTTTCGGGCCTTGACTTTAGATACCCTCACCAGGGCAATGCAGTCAGGGCTGATCAGACCCCGACTTGTGTCTGAGAAGTACTTCTCCATGGTACCTTCCTCGGCCACAGCCATCTTGAGGCCTTCTCTGCTGCCTTAGTGCTGTGTTTAATGGCGTGTTTCTTGTGGACGCCTGTGATGCCCAAGAGATGAAATGCTTTGCAGAGGAATCGGCCAGCAAATCTTCTGCAGCCGACGTCTGTGGGCAGGCACCAGGACCACCACCCTTGTCTGCAGCATTCATCCATAAGTTCAGCATATTTGGCAACCATGACCTGCCAGCCATTGGCCATTGCTAGGAGCCCTGATGGTACTCTTTGGTGTGGATGGGACCCCTGCCCAGCTTTTGTGAAGGGGATGGTCCGCTTTGCTGGTTTCTGTTGTTTGTAAGGGGCCATGGCAGAGTAGATGGACCCACTCCCAGGGCTTTAGGACAGCAGCTAAGGATGTACTGGAGGGTTCAGATCGCAGAGCACAAGAGGCAGGTGGGGGTTTCAGCTCTGTCCCAGCAGTGGAAGTTTGATGGCGTTGGAAGCATGTCATAAACCGACTGTACAAGGAACTTCATCCGCTGGGTTTCGGCTTCTCCTCTATGCCTGCTTTTTGTTCCAGCTGGACCAACTGGCATCTGGATTTCCCCCTGCTGCTGCCCAGGTTCTGGTGTGCTGATGGATTGCTGCCTAACCCAGTTTGTCGTGTTTCCCTTAAAAATAAAAATGAAACAAGTAACAAAGCACTTTGGTGTGGTAGAGTTCAGCAGGTGATACTGGAAGCTTTTATCCAAGGTCAATTCTGGAGCCTGGTTTACATTCATTTCAGATTGATGGAGGTCAAATTGTTTGTGTTAAACCTGTTTGCTCAACTGTGGCAGGACAAAGTTCTAAGGTCTTGGAAATTTGGGAAAATACAGTTGCGTAAAAGACTCCAGCTAGTGTTTAACTTCCTCTTGAAAAAAACAAAATAGGAAAATAGTTTGAGTACTTGACAATTAAATTCTCTTGTAAGAAGAACTCCTCCAATTTCATTGTTGAAGTCTGAAAATAGTGATGCCGGAAAGTGAACAGTCCTCTTGATGAAATGAGCCAAAAGTATTAATGGCTTTTCAGATTCTTCAGTGATTCCCAAACTAAGTAACTGTCTAATTTTTCAATATTATATAATAATTTTCATTTTTCAATTGACTTCTCAGTTTAAACATCCAGACAGTGACTTTTTCGTTTTATGATGCTCGTTAAGTTTGCTTTGTGTGCAATTGAGCATTTTTACTTTTAAGTTTAGCTTACAGAAACAGCAGCAGTTCCTGGCTCGTATCTTGTTTTATGTTTAAACACTGACAGTCTCCTCACTTGTCCTTCACCATAAAAGTGTGTGTGCGTGTAGCCACTTGCTGTACTGTGTCTTAGTCGGAGATTTTGAAGACAGCTGTCTGCAACTGATGGAAACAGATTTGATTAGAGCTGTAAGATTAAACTAAGCCACACCACAAACATATGAGAAAACACAATATCAAGCTGAAAGAGTCATTCTACACAGGAGAAAAATAAAACTGTCCGAGTTTAACCTTTGACACAAATAAATGTGGTCATTTGATACAGTGTTTATGTTTTCCACATAAACACAAACAGACCCTTGCAGCTTACAGCTCACAGTTAAACTTACAGAATGTACATGCTATAAAAATGTTCAATGTTTTATCAGATCTAAAATGATTTTTGTAACAGTTTACTCGACTGGATAGTCGCTTAGAACAGAGCTTCAGCTTGCAGGTGTTGAAGTGTGATATGGGGAACAGGATACTTCTTGTTATGTCATGAACTATGAATTGCAAAGTATTTCTCACAACTCTGTTCTTTGCAATGTGGTAATGAGATCAAGTTTATGAAGAAATAGATGAATAATCATCCTTAGTGGCTTCAGCTATTTGCAACATGTCTGTCGTGATTAAAAAGAAAACGTACCTTACTTTACCTCTGAATTCACAACATTTTGTCTGAGGGTAACTGGTTGCTAGAGTTTAATTTTTAATAAAAATATACACATGCTGGGTGAGAAAACATTTCTTGTGGAATTAAGACATTTATTTGCAGTTTTTTAACTTGAAATTGATGAACTTTTACTGAATCTGATGGTTTGCCAAGATAATATTTTCAAATACAGTACACACACCTGATCAAAATCTAAAGTCAAGTTGAAAAATTGCAAGAAATTTACATTTTGTGCCGTTGGATCTTCAGACTGTTCGAAGTAGAGCTTCAAAATGCAAAAAGAAGAAATGGGAGCCATAGACAAAAAAATTTGAGCTGGCAGGTTACTGAAAACTGCATTTAAACTCAAACATGCCTTTGTCAGCTGATCAAAAGTTTAAGACCACAGCCTTTAAAAGCCAAAATCTGTGCAGAAGTTCGGATTCAATGTAATCTTCTGTCAGGTGTTCACACTGTCATGACCTCCTGATGGCAAAAAAGCTTTCTGTCTTTGAACGTGGTCAGATTGTTGAGCTGCATCAGCAAGGCCTCTCACAGTATGCCACTGCTGAGGTTAGACGCAGTTAGACAGTCATTTCAAATTTCTTAAAGATCCAGAGGGTTTTGGAACAAAAACACTCAAGTGATAGACCAAAAAAAAAGAAAATTCACAGGCACTGAGTCAGACGATCCGATTTGCTGTCTGTCAAGACATGGGATGATTCTCAACCAGAATGAAGGCCGTTACTAGTGCTGACTTCAGCCTACTAACCATCAGACGGCATCTGTGAGGGACGGGCGTAAAAAAACAAAAACTCCTTCAAAGTCCACATCTCCTTCAACACCGAAAAACTTGCCCATTTGGACTTGACGAGGAAACATAGAACATTGAAAGGTGGAAGGAAGTTTTATTCTCTAACAAGGAAAAAAATTAACCTTTACGGTCCTGATGGCTTCAAACTTTACTGGCATGACAATGAGTCAAATTCCACCTGAGATGTTTTCTATGAGGCACAGTGGAGGGGGCGCCATCTTGATCTGAGGTGTTTTGTCCTTCAGTCTAAAAATGGAGCTTCAGGTTGTGCAGGGGCATCTAACGGCGGCTGGCTATGTGAGGACCTTGCAGCGTGACCCTTGGAGGTCACTGAAGTACAGTGAACTCATGGTTCATGTTGCAGAAAACAGTTTAAGATGATTTGAGCTTTGTAATATGGTGTATTGCCCTGCTGGAAGTAGCCATCAGAGGACTGGTTCACTGTGGTCATAGAGGGATGGATATGGTGAGCAATAGTGGTCAGGTAGGTGCAAAATTTGGTGCTAACAAAGTGTGCCAAGAAATATCCCTTACATCATTACACCACCAATAACCTGAATCATCAATACAAGGCAGGATGGATCCATGGTTTCATGTTGTTTACGCAGAATTCTGCCCTGCCATCTTCATGTTCTGCAGAAATGAAACTCATTTGACAAGACAACGTCTAAACATCAATCTTAAATTGTCCTGACAGGAGTGGCACCTGGTGTGGTCTTCTAGTGCTGTAGCCCCCCTGATTTAAGAATTCACATCTTGTGCACTCAGAAATGGTCTTCACCGTACCTCAGTTGTATCAAGTGGTTATTTGTGTCACTGTTTTCTCTCTCAATCATCTAAAACCACCTTGGCCATTCTGTTTTGACCTTCGGCAACATCAAGGATTTTTTTTCCAGGCAACTGCAACTGGTTATTTTCTGTTATTTAGACCATTGTAAATCCTAGAAATAGTTGTGCATGAAATCCCAGGAGATCCACAGCTTGTGAAATATCTAATACATCTGGAACCAGCAACTATGCTGCGTCCAAAGTCATTTAATTACTGGAGGAAGATTAAGAGAGGTTAGCATGTGCTCTTGTTTGTAGTGTGTTAATCTCTAGGTTAAGGCCGGGTGCACTTGAAGAAAGAAGCTTGATAATAATAAGAAAAAGTGTGAATTCAAAAAGTAAAGCCGACAGGGCCGTCTTCAAGCCTTTGACTTTTACTTTGATCCTTGACTCGAGTGAGTGGGCCTGAAGACAGCCCTGTTGGCTTTTCTTTTAGAACTCACTTTAACCACTTTTTGTCCACATTCTGATTTTCGGTTTTACCTTAGCATATGGTTTTTATTATGTCTGTATTCAAAATGGCATTAGATTGCTGCCATATTATTGGCTAATTAGCTATTTGCATATACAAGTAGTTGAACTGGTGTACCTAATAAAGTGGCTGTTGAGTGAATGTGCATCAATATCTGCCCAATAAGTATAGAGCTATTCCATGTTAGAGGGCTTTAATATGCTGAACATAATGGATATGCTTTTGGAATGACAGGGGGATGAGCCAAGATGTTTGCTACATATGATGACAATCCACCCTCCTTGTCTTAACCAAACAGCTCTAGTTTTTAAATCAAATATCATGAGGATATATACGAGTGTTTGTGATGCAAAGTGCAAAAACCGTCAGCCATCAAATCTTCAGCCAAGCTGAGACTTGGCAGTCAGACAAGATATTGCAGAAATAAAATGATTGTCGCCAAAACACTGCTGGAATAATTTAGTGGGAGAAAGTTGAACAGGCTGTTGTCTGTTCGATCTTGTCCTGTTGCTGAGAATAGACAGTTTTGTTCTCCTTTGTGACAAGTAAACAGCAACATGACATGATTTCACTCCGTAAGGGATTATGGGTATTAGTGGTTGATGTACTGATGAGCATTGCCTAAAATAAATGTGTTTTTGTCTCTATTTAGTGCAGCAGGCTGGAGTCAGGCATTGTTATACCGGAACGAGACCACACTTGTACATCAACAAGAACACGAAGGTCATCTGCCAAGGTTTCACAGGAAAGCAGGTTTGTAGTGACCAGCTGTTACCCATAACAACCTGTTTATTTTATTCTTGCTTCAGATTACTCTGCTGTTGTTATGAAATCTCAGTTTCTTCATATTTTAACCACACACACCCTCACAAACCTTATGGTATCGTAGTTTATTTGTCTACATATTCTCAGCACAGACATGAGAAAAAACATTCTAAGTGTTTATTTCCAACTCATGCTTATCTTGTAGGGAACGATTACCATTCACTACATTTACTACTGGTAATATTTTCCTTGTCTAATCCAAAATCTCAAGTTTTGTCTCAAAGTCTTTGAAGCCAAAGGAGCAGACAGCAAACTCTCTCAGTAGACCCTTGGTTAAGTTGAAAATATCCTGTTGCCTCAGGAAATTCCACAAAAACAATTTATTTTTCTACACTTTACCTGCATGATTGATGCAGTGCTCCTCCACAACTACAACAAGAACCCGAGGGCCTTTTCTTTCTCTTTCAGCAGTCAGACAACATTTAATGAATGAAGAATTACAACAGAGAAAGAATAGTTACTCACAACTGCATCAGATGAATTCTGGTATCAGCTTATACTTGCCCTGTTTGCAGTTGGGGGCCACATTGGCTCTTCAGTGGACAAACTGATAGAATTTCATGGTTTGTTGTTTAAGAAATGAAGTTAAAACATATCTGCGACAATATTCTGCTTAGTTTGAGAGCACACCCTACCAGTTAAGATGAATCTTACATCCCCATATCTCCTAAGATGCAACCTAAGTTAGAACCTAAATGGTTTAGTGTGAACTTTAAATCTTAAGATTGAACTTACACATAACTGGTAAAACAGGCTTCTGTTCCTCTTATCTGACGGTATATTTACTGTAGAGACAGACAAACAATGAGAAAAGCAACATCTAATTTTACCTTAACAGTAATGTTTTGCTTTAGTGGTAGATACTCAGTGATGAAAATCAAAGAAATAAATCATTTGGATGAAATGTCCATTATATCAAAAATGTATTTTTAAAGGAAAAAAAAACATTACGCTACTTTTGTAAACTCAGTTTAGATTACAACCACTATTTACCCAATATGTCTAGTATGCATGTCAGTAAACATCAGCATACATTTTTAGGTTTTACAATATTGACATCAGTGTTATAAGCAATTATTCGCCAATACTGATTTCATGCAACTGATAGGATGCACTCCTTGTCTCACCTCTGTTAATTCAAAGTTTTACCGCTTTCCCGTTGAAATTAGCAGGTAAACGCAGGTTTTTTTAACGTGGGTTAACCCGCTTACAATCTGCAAGTGACTCCTTTCCCACTGCCAGCAGACCCGGGTCTAATCGCCAGCAGACGAGCTACATGGCATTTTTTTTTTTTTTTTTTGCCTCTGGTGTGTCAAGCTAATATCATTACGTTGATGACATCATCCGTGTGCCAAAACACAACCATGTAAACAATGGAAAGAAGCATGGAAGCCATGGACGCGGTGGTCAACTAATTTCCGTACTTCGTACTTTTGCCCTCTTTAAAAATGTACAAACTCAGCACAGACTGAACGGGATTCGAGTGCTGATGATACGAAAGCGGATGGAATTTATTGCTGAGATGGCAAAGAGTCGCAGAAGTTACAGACAAAGGGGACGGGTGCGATATTATGCTGTAGGCACGTTACGCCAATTTCATCACATAAATTAGCAGATTCACCCGGATGTGATGTTCCCACTGGAGCCGATCGGAGGCAAGCCGATAAAAACCTGTGTCACTTGCAGGGTCAGTCGACCCGGATCTAAATGCCGATTAGACCCTTTCCCACTGCCTACAGGAGCCGATTGTTAATGTGTTTAAACAGGTTTTTTGGCCAGTGTGAAAGGGGTATTTGTTTCAGTAGTGTAGGAGAGCATGGCATATCTGGAACTCAGCATACACACACAGTCATTCATGCAAACACAGCACTGCTGTCTCCCTCCTGCTCTGCCAATCTGTTTTTCCACTGTAATGTATCTGTAGGTACATTTGAAGTTGGCACAGTGGGGGATTACATTGTTCCCCTCATTATACCTGCATGTTATTCATATAAAAAAGGGATGTGAGTGTCCCACCTTGAAATGGCAGTGTGAATAAGCCAAGCGATAGTTAATTCATAAAGGCTAAAACAACAGTTAAAGACATCAAATATGATTTAATTTGATTATGGACACAAATGGTGCACTTCCATAATGTGGTAATGGCTTAAAAAGCCTCAAACCAAAAGCCAGCTGTGCTGTCACCTCTATCTCCTCATCAGAATTCATACAGTATTGGAAAAAGAGGTTGGCAGTACCCAAAATATGTCGAGAAGAGCTGCCTTTAGCGCCCAAAGAATTATAGAGAAGTGATGATAGAATTATTGCCTGTGTGCCTAACTTTTATATCAAACATCAGCATCTGCTTCACTTTTGATTTTCTTGCCTGTGAATCCTATGTCTCATTGTGTCAATGAAGACAGTTGATATTTGGAATAGATGTAGTGGAGAGCAGAAGTTTGATTTTTATTCTCTCATTCATTTTTTTTTTTTTTTTGTTCATTTCAGGGACCGTGCACATTAATAAACTTCAACAGCTGAAGCTTATTTACATCTTTAGTCACTAGCAA
Organism: Cetoscarus ocellatus; assembly: GCA_037902135.1. Classification (NCBI taxonomy): domain Eukaryota; kingdom Metazoa; phylum Chordata; class Actinopteri; order Labriformes; family Labridae; genus Cetoscarus; species Cetoscarus ocellatus. The sequence goes on along the minus strand of JBAMNC010000869.1, from coordinate 2,454,866 downwards.
ATGGATGATACTCATCAATAAAAATATGCACAGAACATCACGAAAAAGTGTATCAAAACGATAAGCCAATACCAAACATCTCTAACTGATGATTAATTGGTGATATTGCTTATGTTGAAGTTCATTTTTTTCTGTCCAACTTTGTCCAATGAAAACCCTTTTTTCAAAATTTAAGATCTTGAAGTTTATCCCTGAACCTCGGCTATTTTACCTTAGGAGACCCGTCTCTTAGAAAATAATGTGAACTTTCTGTTCATGGTTGTTGATCCTTCAAGTTATTTTCTCAGAGCATGAAAAAGTCCAGAGGATGCGCTTTGAACCCTGTCCAGTCAAGGAGAATAAAATTCTTGGCTAGTATGTTCAACAAGCCTGAAACGCAGACTTTACAGATTTATAGCCACCCCTCTGACCTCCATGCACTTTCCATTTTTCATCCTCCAATTTCTCTTCAACATAATAAAAGGTTGTTAAATATAGTTCCAGTGAACACTCTGGATAATTAGAACTGGATGAGAAATGAAGCAAGGGCTATTGAGTGCGCATTTGGGTGTCTTTCTGGCCTGATAAGCAAGCAGTTTTTCAAATTTATTGTCTTAACATTTGCGATAATAATGACTGGCAAAAACAGCTAAGTTAGCAGGGTTAAGGGTATATTTCAATCTGTAGAAAATGCTGATTCATAGCTTCTAATTCCTCTTAATAGGGTAGTTGTAATTTTTACATGGAGGTCATTTATTTGCACTTGTTCTGACCCCCCTGGCTGTTCTATCTATATTGTTTCAGCATCTACAGTAATAATTAACTGACTGACAGGATTTGGTCAGCAGAAAATCAATTTACACTGCTGTAGTGCACCCGTTTTCTGGGAGATAAGGTTTCATCTACAGAGTTATATCCAAGATTATTTGATTTTTCCTTAAGTGTTCTGGCTGCTTTATCTGGTTTGTTGTCTTTTTAAACTGGGCCAAATGGTAACATTTAAAGTGATATAAAGTAACAAGAGTTAGCTAAGATTAATCTTATCTTTCACTGGAGCAACATTTATAAGCTTTTTTCAATTCCAAGTTTACATTTAGAACTCAGATTTATTGAGTGCAGCTTGCTAAATTAATATAGCTGTAGAAAAGCATCTGCAGAAAGCAAATAGGGTTATTCTGTTCAGTTTTTGTTGAAACTGTCTTCTGGTAATGGGTTAATTTTAACATTCAGATGTAGCATCAGTAGTGTTGATTAAATCTTACAACATTTATCTGGCACAGGATTCTTTTGTTTTTCAGCCCATTTATAACTGTATCATCATACTAATAAATGGAGCAATTCAATGAAGCTACATGTAGTCACAGAGCTGGACATGCTGGACCAAAAATCCCATTTATTAGAATAGGGATACATGATGTATTGTCTTGCAAAGCCACTGGATTTACCAGGATTCCTGTCCGTCATCAGGCAGATCCATCTTGCAAAGCTTCAAGCCGGAAAGAATGAGGTTGGCCTAAAAAGGATGTACTTCCCATTGAGACAAACTCCTATAAACAATGTTTTGGAGCCTTTGAAAATAACAAACAATTTGTTACATCCGTTATGAGCCAAAAACATCAGTAAAACATACAATTTCACTTTTCTCAGCTGGGAGTGAACTACATACCACAACTCAGTTGGTATATCTGTCTTTTGCAGTTGTCGTTTGAAAAAGGAGAAAACATCAAGATCTATCTAGAAAGATATACAGTTTTGTAGGGCTATAATGTGTTAGTCGACTGGTCGACTCATTGGTCGATAAGTGCTGGGGCGACCAGAACTCTGATTGGTCGACCAATCGTATTTTTTTTTTCGCTTCAATTTATTTTCTCCTGCGGCGATTTATAGTCATCAGGAGGAACGTACCAAGTGCTAATGGGGGTGTTTTCAGACCACCCCGGTTTCACAGGTAACTTGCCTGTCTCAGAACACCTCCTGGTTTTCACCACTTTGGATTCGCCCACCATCTGGAGACCTGGCTGGAGACAGGAGGATTGAAGAGTGTCTATGTTAGCCTATTCAACGTCCGGTGGTCTGCTGAGTATTTATTTTTATTTTGAGTATCCTCCTCTACCCCCCGCCGAGCCGCGCTCCGCCGAGCCCAGCCGAGCCGTCCCCGCGCAGGAGGGTTTCCCGTCAGAGTCGGACCCCCCCCACACCGCCAAGACGCACTCCGGCAAACTGCACCGAGCTGAGCCGAGCCGTCCCTGCGCAGGAGGGTTTCCCGTCAGAGTCCCCCGCCCCCCCGCCAAGACGCGCTCCGGCAAACTGTGCCGAGCTGAGCCGAGCCGTCTCCGCACAGGGGGGGTTTTCCGACTTTTATTTGGATCACATCCAAAGCTGGCTTTTAATTTTTGCTAGGTGATTAAACAAAAATATCATCCATCAGTCAATCGCTTTTTTGTCTTTGCTTATCAGATACATAGTGGATGTATTTGGACGTAGCTGCTTCCCCCAGAATAACCCCAACTCAATTCTGTTTCCATCCTCTTCCTCGGCTGCACAGGTGATTAATCCTGGATGGCAGCATATTTCCTCCTTCCTCTCTGTCTGTAATGATATCTCAAGGTTGACGCTGCAGAAGTGGCTGTACCCCACTTCATTACACACTTAAACTCACACACTGCCTCTTCTTTTCCTCTTAGGGAACGTTTCACAGTCAGCAGTCTCTTGACTATGGCTCCCAGTTAGTCGGAGGAGTTTCCCCTGGGAAAGGTGGTAAGACACACCTTGGCCTGCCAGTCTTCAACTCAGTCAAAGAGGTATGTTTGAACCATTCTCAAAAAATGTATTTATACTAGTATAAAAACTGATATACTTGGAGCAGTGAAGAGTGACTGTGAAGCTTCATCATGATATCAAAGAAACATTAGGTGGCACTATTTCATAACTTTTGCATTTCCTCCTCTAATGCACCAACAATACCTTTTCTCTTTTTTTGCTTTCCTGCCTCAGGCAAAGGAGGGCACAGGGGCAGATGCCACTGTGATTTATGTTCCCCCGCCGTTCGCAGCAGCAGCCATCATTGAGGCCATCGATGCCGAGATCCCTCTGGTGGTATGCATTACCGAGGGCATCCCCCAGCAGGACATGGTGAGAGTCAAACATAAGCTGCTGCGCCAGAACGTCACCCGCCTCATAGGCCCCAATTGCCCAGGAGTCATCAACGTAAGTACACATACACACACACACTCACAAACACACTGTGCTTAGAGATACAACACATTTACACCACTTTTGAATGAGGCAGAAAACAGCATTAATTATTTACTTATGCAGTTCTTTTATTTGTTTTGTCTCTGTATTTGTAGTGCAGATAGAGAATAACTTTTTGCTTTGAGTATCCAGTGTTTCCTGGATTTGGGGGTGTAGCAGAATTATCATCTTGACAAAGAAAACTTCAAGAACTTGTCTGTTCTCGTGGGGATTCTTGCAGTGCATATTCAATGAGTTGGTTCTGGGTTATTTTAAGTGAGCTCAAGGTTTAGGGAAAACTCTAAATAATAGATTACTGCACTCTATTAAAAATATTCTGCAGTAAAAAAGAATCTCACATTGAGTTCTGGTTCAGCTGGGAGACAAATGACGGAAGATATTAGGAAATACTAAGCAGATGTATTTGTGTTTATTATTTTTACTGTTTTTTTTTTTATTTGAGTGAAATTTCAATTAATCAAATTTATGTTTTTGCAGCCGGGTGAATGCAAGATTGGGATCATGCCAGGGCACATTCACAAGAAAGGAAGAATTGGTAAGGTGCCCTATGTTGAATGGAAATTATCAATTAAACCTAAAATATGATGATAAACTGCATTTTCCTGTTTTAGTTTCTGTACAGAAATTAGTCCACTTCTATAAAAATCTTAATTTTGTCCCTCAACGTTACTGAAACTTCGATTTAATGAGCCTGTATTATGCTTTTTCCAGTTTTGTATGCCCTTAAATCTTACATAGCACCTCCATGTAATGGAGTACTTCTCAACACAAGACAGAAAGTCAGCAGCATTAGGACTTCTCCCTGCTCCCTGTGTTACAGCACCAGTAGCTTCCTGAAAATGCTCATCCTGCCCTTGAACAGACCGACCAGTGTGGCATCCTAACATTCTTTCATCAGCAGTTTGCGGCTCAGACTGTGGAACTAATGCAGGGTCATTGACAACATGGCATCAAACTGACCAATCACCATAGCCAATCAGAGTGATGTGGGCCCGTGAGTGGAAGGGGTCCTTAAAGTGGGAGGAGCTCTATCAAAGCGTCTCAGACAGAATGAGAATGCAGGTGGATCAGGGATACTCAGTATATGAAAACTGGAATCTTGTTTGTGCATGAGCTTTGTGAGCAGTGATCAAAGTAATATATGAACCTGAGTTATGGCCAAATGTTGGCTCCTTAAAAAGCATCTTTGTCAAATCTCTCTCCACATATTACTCTTTTTCCCTGATTTGTACTTAAATCCTACGCTGAGTTTTTCCTGTTGACAGCTTGGTGAGCAGCATATGTTGCTGTTGACCAATGAACCTTCACAGGAAGTCTGTTTTAAAGTACATTGACTATCATAATTTCTAAAGCACAAACAAACCAGCTGTTACAGCTCACACTCATGTTTGATCTCATTTCTTTCTTCTGTCAGACAAAAATAGTCTGTTGGGAACAAAACAGCAAGTACATTTTATACCATTTTATTACCCCTGACTGAGAAAGTGTTGTATAAAAATGATCACTGTCATTTAAAGTTAAATTTTAATTTTTCTTTCCAGGCATTGTCTCCAGATCAGGCACCCTGACATACGAAGCTGTTCACCAAACTACACAAGTCGGCCTGGGCCAGTCACTCTGCGTTGGTGAGTTACTGATGACCTGTGGTATATTCAGTTTGAATGTAGCACACAGTAACACAGCTCTGGACACTGTTTGCAGACAATTTCTAAACAAGGGCCAGGGCCAAAAAACAGTTCTGTCCTTACATGTTTCATTGCTTTATGTTTTGCAGGTTAATGACAGTAAAGAAAAGTTAAAGTTGATAGTGTTGAATATATACTGAATTTGGCTGAAAGACATGGAAGGCACATTATGCTGGCATAATCCTGGCAGTTTTTTTTGACAAAATAATTTTTATTTGTGATGTTGACTGTCAGTTCTTGTTTTCAGTTTTTTTTCTTCTCTTTTCTTCAAACAATAACAAGAAATGACAGTGACTCAGTGTTATTTTGGTAATGAAGACTGTCTTGGTCCTTACACTCCCAAACAGCAATAAATAACAGAGTTATTTATCCACCCAAATGCTTGAGGTGGCATGCTGGTGATCACTGTGCATTTCTTAGTGATTTAAATAATGTATTGGTTCTGTTCAAGGGTCCAATAGGCCTAAACATATAGTTTATATTAATATCTTAGTTTTCCTGCATTTTTGTAGGATGTAAATGTGTCACTTTGTGGAGATGAATATTAAAGGTCTATACTGCAGCGACACTCAGTGGTCAATACTAGTTGACACTTTAGCTGCGTGTGCATAAAATGGTCCAGCCCTAGTCTTGTTTCATTGTCATACCCAGCTGCACCCTTACTTAAGGGTAGGAGTGTAAGCCAGAATGTCATAATTGCCTTAGCTACGGTAATGTATGATATAACAGCAGGAGCAACATAATGCAGCATTCTGAAGCAAAACGTCACACAGGTAACATAGAGCAACTGTGGAGGACATTCAGCAATTTGAGATCTTTCCTCTTTGCTTTTTATCACAACAAGAAATCAAGCTTAGTCAAAGAGGAGGTTCCTGCCTGGTATTGAAAAATCCAAGAAACTTTAGAAAATGATACATGGGATTCTTAACCAATCAACAGACTGCAGTGTGTTTAGCTCCACCCTTTGAGGTTGAGTAGGTATGCCATAGCCCAAAAGAAGGGTGCAAAGAAAGCTTCATGGTACAGATCACGTATTAGGTAATCTTTCCAAGCATTTTTTTGGTGGGAACACCAATAATTGCATATTATACCAAGACAAACTGAACCAGGCTTCTCAGTGGAAATTCGCCTTATTTTTGCCCTCCAGCCCTCTGAGCTGATCATGTGACTGAAAGGTATCTACGAGGGGCAAGAAGACACAACTGCAAGTCTGAAGTCGTCCCAACTTCCCTTGAATTCAAGAAAATTGAAAATGGGTTCAAATTTAAGCTTATACTTAAAAAAAACATGCTGATGACCATGTTAGAACGCCTGATGACTTCTTAACACTTAACATTTCTGCCATCGTTGAGCAGCACTTTTGAGAGTGAGAATACTGACCAATAGTCAAAGAGGCAAATCGGCCCTTCATTCATATCCCTTTGTCCTTGAAATCATGAAAGAAGTGTCCTCTCTACATGCTCACCTGTTTCTTTTTTATTTTATAGTCACTTACTTTGACCTTGAATTAAAATTTCATGAAGAGTTGTTTACTGAACTCTTGATTAGCACTGTAAACCTGGCTACACAGAAGAAAGGGTGCTCAAGAGCTAAATGGGGGCTTCAGTCTTGGAAAGACAATGTCTCTGTAATTTTCCAAGACGTGTCTTTTCTTCTTTTCTTTATATTACATTTCCTTGTGTATTTTTTACAGTCTTGTAATTAATTCACTGTTCATCATTGGAATTTTGGCTGTTATTAAACAAAGTTCAAAATATTCATCCTCTCATTATCATTTTATTCAAATGATAATTTAGAACTCCAGTCATGCTTTTTTTGATTTCTTGATGCTGCTTGACATTCTTATTATCTGTTCTTTAATTTCAGCAGACTACTGAACATACTGCAAATAAAGGATTTACTATTCAACACAATCGAATCGCTTAAGCGGACTTATTTGCCACTAGAAATCAATATTAAAGGCCTGGTTGGACCTGGATTATCTGAAAAAACAACTTGGCTTCATTATTATTTAGACATTTTAATTATAGAGTGTCCTCTAGCCAGACTTCATAAAGCCTGTGCCGCAACAGTATTAAATATTGTAGAGTTCATTAAGATGGTTTATTGGTGGTTCTGCTTCAGACTTCTAAAGTCTGAGTATGACCTCCAGGCTACAGCGAATTACTACTGGTACAATATTTAAAATCACTGTCATCCTTGTTGCCCATAATGTGGCTCCCTGATCATTATTCATGTCATCTTTTTCTTGGTGTGACCAAGCTTTTTTATTCAGCAGATAATTTCATTCAAGTCTTTTCCTTTAAGTCGATGACCTGTGTATACTTTCTCCTGCTTTTAACATTCTAGTGTCATTTTCTGTGGTAATTGGGTTTTTTTTCTCATATTTTTGGTCCCCTGGTAAGCCTCATTCCTGAAATTTGAAAGGAAAAGCATGATTAAACCATTACTCAGGGCTTATGGGAAATTAATGTGGTTATGCCATGCAAAAGAATCAATTTAAAAAAAAAATGCTGTCCTTGTCATCTTAATGCAACCTAACATTTTGAGAAATGTATTCACCATGAATTGTAAAACTAGAAACTGTTCACAATCTTTGCATGGCTAATTTAAAAACAGCCACAATTACTGTTTAAATTGACTGTGTTGTGATACCCTCTGTAGTTATGCATTGTAGGGTTACTGAGGGCCAGCATAGTAAAATACATCTCGATTGGGCGCCAGACAGATGACTAAATCTGTCGTTTAAAAAAAAAAAAAAAAAAATTCTCAGGGTGTAGGCCTAGTGCTCAATGAAACCACGCTACAAAAAATTAAAGTTTATCTTGCACCATTCAAAAATAGTGCAGTCCATAAATAATTGAAATTAGAGATACTAAGGGGAAAAAAAGCTGTTCAATAACATTTCAATTCCATTCAAACTTAAAGAGTTCCAACAAGTTAAGCAATCAAGTCCAAAATTTTCATAGAGTATAAAGTTCATCAAAACAAATCTTCAAGCTTGTATTCAGTCCATTAAAGAAAAAAAAATCAGAATGTCGCAAGCAGTTCATTAAATTCAAAAATGTCCAGAAAATATTCTGCAACAAAATTCAAAATATCCAAAGTTTTTCGTCAATTCAAACTCAAAGCTAAACAGCAAACAGCAAACACAAAGGATTTTTACATTGTAATGTAAAAATACTCCTTCCTTGTGCGACGACCAACATTTCCTGAAAATCCCATCAAAACAGGTTCATAATGTTTTGAGTTATCTTTCTAACAGTCAAACCCTGGCAAAAACATAACCTCCTTGCCGGATATAACAATACATTTACTAAGAAAGACTGAGTGACTTTAGAAAAAATGTTTGCATTGCAATTATTGTAACCTAAAAAACTGGACGTTGCTTCAGCTATCCAGTGCTGTGCTCTAATGTTTACTCTGCATAGACATGGTCTTATTCCCTGGAGTTTGCTGTGAGATGAACAAACACTTGGCTCGGGGAGGGTTCCCAACCAGGGGAAGGTGGCACGTCCCCTACAGACATCACCAGGGAACAGTCTTTAAACAACCAGTTTGCAGCATTTTTTTAAAGGGCATCAAACAGTAGAGGGCAAGGAGATATTTTCTCATGTTAGACGGGTTGTAACCTGTTGCACCAGATGGACTGTTCAAAATATTTCACTTATCCATCTGGAAGAGAGCCCAGAGAAAGTGTTTAGGGAGGGCAGAACCTTTCAGAAGCATATCTGGCAGGTGATTGGACAATCATTCTGTCAAACAACATTAATTACAGGCCAATCACATAATGCAGTTGGCGGGTGGTACTGCGTCAGATAATGTGAGCCACCTCGTAAAACAAACTCAGGTCAAAACATTTCAGAAGAGGAGCTAACATATCCTTACATATACTACTACAGAGAAGTTTTTGGTGTTGTGATTTGTTTTTCATTTAATAAAGAAATGCAATCAAAATCTGATAAAACTGCTGCTGAAGCTGTTAGCATCAAGGCTAATCTCTATAAGTGCAGTCCCTTCCTGCTGTTGTCTTGCTCATCCCTCTCACCTCTTCCAGCACTAAAAGACTCTGCCGAAACCAACTCTGCACATTTGCTTGAACCAGGCCTCCATTTGCAAAGAAAAAAAACACTGATAGTAAAATAAAATAACAAAACAGTTACATGTTTTTGCCGGGTTCTGTCTGTTTGTCTGTTAGCAAGATTATGCAAAAACTACTGGATGGATTTACATTGAAATTTTACCAGAGGTGTGGTTTGGTCCAAGGAAGAAGCCATTAAATTTTGGTGCTGATCGGATCCAGATTGGCGTCACAAAAAAACATTAAAGTTTATAACAGCAAATCCCATTCATTTACGGCATTATGGGAACCGACAGGCTGGCAACATCACCCTCTGGAAGCGCACTTCTTGCAGATTGATATTTTTCATCCCACAATGTGCTTATCAAATAAATATAGAACTATAATGTTGGGTGGAAATCACAATTTGTGGTTGGAGCTGAGTTGCTTGGCGGAGGTCTGCGCTCTCGGAGTGCTTTTCTAGTTCATTATATTACGATAATGTTATGCCTAGAAAAACCAACATTTTCAGAGGGACCAATGTATCTGCTCTACTTACATCAAAAACAATTAACATTCTTTTGTCACTCTCAACAGAAAAGCAAATAGTTACCGTTATCTCTTTCTGTCTGAAGACAACAAAAAGAAAATGAAAACATATCAACGTCTTATCAATTTCTATCAATAAAATATGGATTTAACTATGTAATATAAGCACTTCGTTAATAAGCATCTAACAGATAGTTTTTTGAAACATTGTCAGCAATATAGAGACAACCTGAATTGTGCTTTTCCCCTTTTGTGCAATTCACGTGTTATTGTATAAAAGGAATTGCCCTGACACCCCATCAGTAAGGTGATTAAAGAAAACATTTTGTATTTGAAAGTCAGACTACTAACAACACAAGGGAATGGAATTTCCTGCTCTCATTCAGTGCCGGATTGTTTGCAGGTAACACCAGTGAACAGCTTTAAACAAAGGGGTTTGTATTGTAAAGATAAAAGCCATCTCAGCCCCAAACCTACTTATTATTCCAGTCACCACACATGTAATCCTCTGATATTGCCAGGAATTATTGTTTTAGAGTCTTGAGAATAAAACAAGTGTTTGCTTTATCTCCTGTTAGGTATTGGCGGGGATCCATTCAATGGCACAAACTTCATAGACTGTCTGGAGGTGTTCCTGCAGGATCCCAAGACAGAGGGCATCATCCTTATCGGAGAAATCGGAGGCAACGCCGAGGAAAACGCAGCAGAGTACCTCAAACAACACAACTCTGTAAGGAGATAACACACAGTACTCCAATTATTCCACCTCCTTCTCTTTGTGATTTATCTGCTGGGTGAAGCTCAACAGCAAAGGATATCTGTTCGTATACACTACATTATTTATTCTTTACTGAATTAGCGATCTGTGAACACTTGAAAACCACCACACATCGAGAGCAAGGTGGAACCATGAAAGTGGTTTCCTTTTGATCACAGCCTCAGGCTTTTTCTCTTGGTTTCTCTGTCGGTGTGGTAAAGACAAAATTTGACAGATGGCATGATGAAATGATTCACGGGGCATGTTACAGAAAGCTGCAGTGTTGACAAGAACCAAACCGTTAGCAATGCCCACATGTGATAAAAACAGTGAGGTGATGATTGGCTTCAGCAGATAAATCACTGACAACTCTACCAGGTCTATTCCGGGCTTTTTTTCCCCCCTCTTTGCAGAAGATGATTTTTAATTTTTCAGTGTGAATGTGTTGTGTTATTCCATGTGTGTATTTGTGCATGCCTGTGGTGCTCTTAAGCTGAGGATTGGACTTGATTTGCCCTCGGCTCCGCTAATGCATGCAAATCTCCCGCTGGCGTCTCAGGAGAATAACTTCTCTCACTCAACAAATAAAGTTCCAACACCACCACCACCACCACCCACACACTTCTCCCTCCCAAACCAACCAATCACCCAGAGTGTTGACAGCAAGGGACAGTTCAAATGAAACTTGTGCACGAAAAAGCCGAGCGTGGGAGGAGGCTGAAAACCTCTTGTAGGAATTCGACTGCGTTGAAATCGTGCAATATGATAGTGCACTTGGACGTTTTTTTTTAGAATTCTGCAGACATTGTTTTTACTCTCAGAGCAAACTTAACTTTGCTTGGCTTGAATAAATTTGAATTCATGTCACCAAGCACACTAACCTAGGGCAGCTCCCTGTAGTAAATGTTGTATTAATGCAAAGCACAGCCTTACTGCAGAGGAGCAGCAGGTGAGTTTGGCCAACAAAAATAATTTCCACAAAATAGCTATGATAATTCTTTCTCCTCTGTTGATCAGGTGGAGAGTGCCAATGTGTGACTTGCCTCATAAAATATTAAGACCACACTGATCTTTTCCAACAAGAAACCTTTGTTGTAGTTGTCAAAAAATAACCCTAAGTATTAAGAAGTCCTAGTTTCACCTGTTGAAAACTTTTTTTCTGCTTTTAGAGGACACACAGTGAATTTAAAGCTCAAGGCCAAAGGGGTTATTTATTTTAAAGTTTTTCAGTGTTTGCTAAGGCTGTTTGAAAAGGCTGTTTTAACCTCTGTTGCTTTTTATTCATGATGAACAAACAAAAATATATGGAAAACCTGTGCCTTTAAGTTTTAGTCAGCTTTAAGACTATAAGTTTGGCTCCATTTGATAGAATTTACCCTTTATGTGAATACAAAAAAAAAAAAGTAAGAGCAACTCGAAGTGCTCAGCGTGCACATGGTAAATGGTAAATGGACATGGGCTTATTCAGCGCTTTTCTAGTCTTTGACTACTCAAAGCTGCTTTAAACCGCAGGTCACATCTACCCATTCGCACCCATTCACTCTCACATTCACTCACTGATGGTTCAGAGTTTCTATGTTAGTTATCCATCAGTATCAGCTAACACATTCATGCCCTTTCATGCCCATTTACATGCCACTGACGCAGCAGTGGGAGCAACTTGGGGTTAAGTGTCTTGCCCAAGGTCACATTGCCATGTGTTGCCAGGAGCTGGGCTCAAACCTGCAACCTCCACCAAGGCATTTCTGGTCGGTGGCCGACATGACATGCATCTGCATTAATGTTTTCATAGCATTACTGATATTAGGAGCAAAAATGTTGCTTCCCTTATAAGTCACTTTGCACACAAACAGACAGACAAATAGACAAACACCATCAAAAACATATCCTCTAGATTGCTAAATTGCCAAATGTGACATCATCATCTTAGGCAGCCAGAAAAGTTAATTATTTAAAATGGATAAATCACTTGTTACTGTTTTGGATGAAACTAAACTAAATAAACACATTTTCTACAGCTTCTAGGCCTTTCACACCAAGGGCATTGTGAATAAATAGCAAGACATTGTGAAAGTTTCAGAGGCGATGTTAGATGCTACTTTCTATTCACATTAGGAGCAAAACTGTTGTAACTAGAACTGTGTAAAGTCTAAGTAATTTCACCATGGAGGTCAAAACGGACTCAGCAGCAAGTTATGACCTGGCACTCTTTTTAATTCCAAAGAAACTAAGTAGGTAGATACAATTTTGGAAAGGAGAGGAGAACCTGCTGAGTTCCACCATTAAATTCAGGAGCTGAAGTTGTGCCACTTCAGGACCAGCCGTTCACAATGGAAGAAGATTGATTATACACACACCATCGTCATGCTGCAGCTCAGACACTGTCGTCCTCCATACATTATCTTTAAATACATTATCCCTGTAATTTTAGCAAAATTAGTTTTTAACTTTAAGAGGCACAGGCAGGAGATGCTGTTCAACCATTTCTGTCTTTTCTGTGACATATTCTGCTGCTGTGGACATATACACCTGCTAGAATAAGGTATATGTGACTGTATTTTTTATTTACCAGTCTGTTTTGGCCAAGAGATATGTGACTTGTGGGTAAAAATTGGTGTGCCTCCTATTCTTGAGATTCTCAGCACAGGAGGCGTGAGACATGCGCATCAAGCTGGCGTTCTGAAAGCTTGATCTTGATTCGCCAAACTCTGTCGTCTTTGAATCCGTAATAGCCTTGTAATTGGCTTATTGACAGTGCTGTTTTAAGGTGTAATGTTTACACCCCTGTGATGTCCCCCCTTTATAATGAATCACTGAGGTGTATAGGGGGCATGAAGCGATACCCCCTTTTTGCCAGCTCTAAGGTAACGACAGAGGTGTTAAAAAGGAGAGACTTTGTAATGCTCACAGTAGATGGGACTTAGGTACTTTGCTTTAGTAGAAATGCGCTGTTGAATGGGCTACTGTGATACAGCCCAGACTGTCTCAAATGTGCAATAAAAATCAGTTCAACCTGTTTGATATATATATACTAAAACAGGCTTCAAAGCAGTTTAGCCAACTCATAAAGAAAATGTCATACATTCATAAAGTCATGTATTTCAGCCGGAAACCAAAAACAGGGCATAAATAAAACCACTTGTTCTCTAAGAAGTTCATGACATCGTTATATCAGTTCAAGCCACGGCCTCTGACAACCAGTGTGAAGCATTTAAACAGCAGACCATTATAACTTACAGGGTAAACTTTATTTTATCAGAAATGTGTGTGTACATGTGTGACACCATTAATCACTGAGAGAAGTCTTTCGGGAAAATTGTTCCTTTTTAGGATGCTGCATTTCACATTAACTTGACAAATTCTGCCACTCTGGACACATTAAGTACAAACCGCTCAGTGAAAATAAAGTCCACCGTCATGATTGATTTGTGTCATGCAACATTAAATATATCGAACACCTTGAGAAACTCGCATTCTAGCCGAAGGTGAAGAGGTATTGATTTTTGCATGCATCAGTGTAACAGTTGAGTTACTGCTGACTGTTTATCTACTGCTGCCTTAATTCTATAATATTCAACAGAAAATCCTTAAACTTTCCTCTCTGGCTTCTGCTGTCAGATTTTATGATGCGGGGCATATTTCAAGGTTCTGTCTTCATTACTGTCTGCTGTGCTTGCCAGCATAATGTGGTTTAAAAGTCACCTGTATCAAAGGTCTGCCTATCATCGCCTCGCAGGCTTTCTGAAGTCAGAAATAGGTTTACACTGAACAACCATATTACAGTTTGCTTCATGCATATCAAGTAGGTCGCAGTATTTGGCACCTAAGCTACAGTACTCCAGGGGGTGACTGAGCTTTTTCCTCTGACTTTTAATTCTGTATGAACACAGAAAAAACAGCAGTTTGTAGTGGGGGTTAAGGGAAATAACCCTTTTCCCTTGACCTATCCAAGGGAAAAGGTTTCTATTGACTGAATTTCATAACTACATCTGGGACCTCAGAAACAGTGAAACTGATGGGGGAAGCAAGGGTTTTTCTTTCAGTTTCACCCAATTTTTGTCAAATGTTGCCAATGAGTTCTTACGATGTGGACAGTGAACTCTATGTTTTGGTTAAAAATATGACTGAAGATCTTTTTTTATTTGCTTTTTGATACCATATTTCCATAATTTCTTCCATCAAGGAGGTTATGTTTTGCTGGCATTTGTTGGTAAATTGTTTGTTAACAGAATAACTCAAGAAGTTATGAACAGAATTGCATTATTTATTTGGGAATGATGCTCGTGGCCTAAGGAAGAAGTGATTTCATTTTGGGAGTGATCCAAATCCAGATGCAGATCCAGGAATTTTTAATGGATTTTTTTAGCATTGAGAGAGAGGGCACTTTTCCAAATTTTTGATAATTACTCACCCAACAATGTTGAAAATGCCTACAGGATTGTGCTCTCTGAACATCTCTAATTAAGGTTTTGTGTTTTTTTCTTCATTTCAATTACAGGGTACTTAAAGTTTAAAGAATTTTCCAACCTCCATGCAGGGGATGTTGCCAATGCTTTTGCACATTTTAGACTGTGTGTCTGCAATCTTTGGTCATCAAAAATAACAAAATACCCAATACTCTCTTTTGTTGCAGTGGCACCAACAAATATTTACATTGTTTGATTTTTACTGTAAGTATTTCTTGTGTTTTGGTGAGCGTTGGTTAATTCTGTACAAAAAAAAATGTTGCAATAAATATGGTGTATCATTATTCATCTAAAATAATATCAAGATTGAGTATTTGATCCATATCGCCAAACTGTATTCCACATGCATGCTTGCTGGACTCATACTCTCATACGTTTTTAAGATTAAACATGTCTCCAGTTTCTCATGATGGTCCCAGCCGTTCTGTGTTCATATAACAAAATTGTTCCCCCAGTCATGTAGGCACTCAGAGCTGTGGGAACCACCCGACTGGTCTCATAATTAAGGTAATATATCTGAACTGCTAACAGCGGAAGACAAAAAGCAGGAGAAGTGAGTGATAGTATGACTCCCCTCCCTGTATGCATTGTTAGCACTTAGTATCAAGGGAGGCAGGGATTAATAGAGTAATTAAACCCCTTTCGTTTGAGGTAGATTTAAGACTTGATTCACATGAGGGTGGTTTGTTTATTCAGGACGTGATCTGACTTCTGAATACTCAGCACACTTTGCAGCTAATTTGTTCAGTGCTTACATTTCTGAGCACACAGATGCTTGTAACATATTTTGAGCACTTTGAAGTGCTCACTTTCTGCCTCAGTTTAGCTGCACTAAGTGTTAAAGTCCCATTAGCAGTGTGTTCTATCTAAGGCCTGACTTGACTGATACAAGTCGTCGTAGTTTTAACTAGGACTGCAGAAAGTTTGTTAAAATGTGAATCTCAATTCTTCCCCTTGTAAATTGAGATGCTGATTTTCTCACATTACAAATTAATTGTAATCAAATGAAAACACATCCTGTCAAGGGCTGTGTCCATCTCAATCTACACTGCAAGGTTACTGGGATAGTGCATCCAGCCAAAGAACATTTATCTTTATTTAGAAACAAACATACAGTAGAGCTTGTTAAAAACCCCTTACCAGAGCTGTCAAATCTTACAAAAAATGCCTGTCCAAACATACCAAAAGTAAAAGGATTATTGCTATTGAAGTCTTTGGGGTACATGCATGGTGTTGGTTTCTTTTGAAAGGTAATACTTGAAAGTTTTTCCTACAACAAATCAGATTTACTGTAGCTGCTACAACATCTGACTTATGGCAGCTTCAACACAAAAGATGAGGGATTTTCCTAGCCTATTTTTTCATACAACTGCCTGCAGATGACTGTCACGTGAACCTATTGCGTAGAAAACAAAGTAAAATCAGAGCATGAAGTCTTTCCTAATTAAATACAAAATTTCATTTAAAAAAAACCTCAAAAATTAACATTTTACACCTGTTTTTCTGAGACTATGTCTGTGTGTTTTCAAGCTGTGCCACTGGTGACCATCTGGATATTACTACAGAAAAATGTCTGTAACGTTTGAATGCTTTTACATATGGTCTTGATCTTGGGCTCAATGGAAAGGTTAGACCTCGAGGTATCTTACTCTGTGGTCTGATTCACTGTCAGCAGTACTGACAAAGTAAGTACAGAATAAATTACATTTTAGTGCATTTTTTCTCTTTTTGCGTCTAAAATGTAAGCAAATAAGAGTCTACACAAGTGCATTTATGCTTAAAAATCTATCTGTATAGAAAATGTGTTTGAAGTAAATGACAGCAACACACACACACACCCAGCCAGATGAAATTCCTTTACAATAGATTCAGATGCCCCTGTGTGCCACCCCGCACCTCAACCTCCCACCACCAGGAGGTAGCAGTTTCGGTTGACCAATCAAAATGGACCACATTTATATCTATGATAAGCTTTTATAACATCATGAATAAAGATTTCTTACTTGTCAAGCAAAATATATCCTACATCCAAATCCATATCCTCCTCTTTGTGAATCTCCAGTGAAAAAGTAATCCTCCTGCTCTGTCCTCTGTCACTAACGCAGTGAGAACAAATCCAGACCACTTCAGAAGTGCTAAATTTGCATTGCAAACTCTCCATCCTGGTTTTCTAAAGCTTATGGTGAATAAAAAGTCAGAAGACAATAAAGCTGTGCGTAAAGGTGTATCAGTTGTCTTTTAGGCAGCAGATTCAAAGCGCCCTGTACAAAAGTAACCCTGGCTCATCATATGTTAAAATTTTCAGAATTTCATTGGCTAAACGACCCATCTAACTGGTTAAAGCCTCGATGGGTTGAATGGGGGAGGGGGTTGTCAGGATGCGCTGGCATTGATTGGGTTTTGAACCGTAATAGGCCAAATGCATTGTCCTATTGATGCAAATGAGGTGTCAAACAAAGGTTCAGAGTTCAGACCCCATTTTGAATACAGTATTGTAGCTGTAGCAGTAATTTGAAGTAAATACAGCTGCACTCTATGGCCATGTATGGATATAATACTGTACTATGGACCAAAAGTTGGGTTTAGATTGATTTATGGACATTTCGAAAATTTAT